>CAUOFW020001731.1:0-73544 GCA_963454935.2 Ilex paraguariensis | reverse complement strand
TTGAAAGTTAAGATCGGTTTTCATCTTATTAATGTGCTAATGAATGTTCAAGTTTAGGGGGTTTTCTTATACTTTGTCTTAAGTTTGGAATTTGAGATGGGTTTGGCATTTGTTTGACTGATTTTTGATGTGCGCTTAAAGATTTATGTGGAAATTGTGTTATGGGTTTTGCTTTATTATTATAGGTTATATCTACTAGACTTGAAACTTGAGATGGGCTTCTGCCAGGAATTTCGCCATTTCTTACTATCACATTGATGATGTAGGAGATGCCTTTTTGTCCATTATACTTTTGATGGACAGCAAGTGAACATGACCAATGGTGTTGTGTTTCAGATGATGCATTGATACTTTTGTCGCCTTGTGCTATTCACAATGTTATAAGAAGGGTTAATGTGTGTTATACTTGCCATTTGGATATTTGATGATTTCGTTTGATTATGTGGTTTTCCTTGAGGAACTTAAATATGAGTTTTTGGTTTTTCATATTGTTGGGTCTATACAGTACTTGGTCTTTAAGTTGGATTTTGTGGTTTATATTGGTTGTGTTTGCGTCTTTTATGTTTATCTATGAAACTATGATCTCTGTCTTGTTCTTTTGATGCTGTTTTGAGTTCATCAAACTTTAGATTTGTGAAAGGTTTATGCTCGTTACATTTGTAGTAGTCTTTTTTTTGGGTAAGTTAGATTGATAGTAGTCATTGCCATTGCTTTATACGTAAATTTTTTGTCCAATTGGTTTTGCAGAGATGGTTTGTGATTATTTTGTCTTGCTTTGAAATGGCTTATGTTGATTCGATTAGTTTCCTTGGTTTCTGTGAAGGTTAAATTAGACTAACTGCCATTGATGTTTAGGCTTACAACACAGGGTACCACTTATGTCTGAGCAATTACAGTGACTCCCTAGAGCTAGAGGTTGTAATCACTATAATCACTGTTTCCTGATGTCATAACGAAAACCCCAGGAAGGCAATTTTCCCCATCGATGTTCCAACTGATCAATGAAATAGGTCAGCCATTCGCTCAATTTATCATGATGAAAATGCTCCTGTCTATAGTTGAATGAACTACCCACCCCTTATTCTCTCTTCTTTTTTTCTTTTCTGTTCAAACCAATGAGCACTTCCTTACCTATTACCACAACCCATTCTTTTGAGGGATAGGGACCATATTCTCTAGGTTCATCAGGTGGGTGGGAGTTGCAACTTATTCATATATGTAGAAATTTGTTCGTGTATATTGAGGGCCACAATGGAATGATAATGAAAGGTGGACATGCTATGGTGAAACCATGGTAAGATAGCCCCCAATTATCATACAGATACACAGACATACAAAGGCAGACATAGTAGAGTGATTCCAACCTCAGTTCATGTCCGATGATATAATGGGGATACATTCCAAGAATCAATGGTTGTAATATGTTGTGAATGGGCTCACACCCTATAAGTTTTGGGTGTGTTTGGATAATGGGGTTGGATAGGGTAAGATTACTTTTTTTATATTCCAACCCATCCAAGTCAAACCAACTCATCCACTTTAAAACCTTAACCTTGGAATATATTCAATCCTAACCTTTGTTTGGGAAACAAATATGTAATTCAGTGGACCCCATAGATTACACAAATAATTTTGTAGTAATTTACCATTATACCCATGACTGTATCCATTCTAATCTAAACCAATTTTATCCTATATTTGGATTGGCGGATTATTCTAATAAAATTATACATTTCTCACTTATACATGCATATAATTGATTCATAAACTCTTGAAATTAGCATGAATCCCTTGCACCAAGGTTAATTAGAGTCCCCATTTTTGTCACTGACAAAGAAAATGCTTGAAAATAGGAAATATTAAACAGAATATGACATTTTGTAAATTCATTCACACAATCAAA
Source organism: Ilex paraguariensis (assembly GCA_963454935.2). Taxonomy (NCBI): domain Eukaryota; kingdom Viridiplantae; phylum Streptophyta; class Magnoliopsida; order Aquifoliales; family Aquifoliaceae; genus Ilex; species Ilex paraguariensis. The sequence continues at coordinate 71,641 of CAUOFW020001731.1, read as the reverse complement.
GCTAAAAAATGCACTCCAAACACAACATTACATTGTGTCAAACTCCCAAAATGAATTGAAACTGCTTCACTTTCTTGCTAAAACCATCGAAAGAACAAATTTTTCTCCAAACAACTAATTTGGGTACCCCTTTCCTACGTGAACCCAATGGTATAACACCTAATTGCAATACACACACTCACATTCTTCCAGAATCAATGGAAGCAAATTTCAACTATTTTCTGCTCCAATCATATTGCCGCATAGCAGCTACAATAGCAAATTGAAGCAACACAAAGCCTTCCTTTGACTGCTTGAACGCCTAGGACCATCACAATAAAACCACCCCACATACAAATAAACAACAAAAGCAAATCATATACTCGTACCACATAACACTTCAAAATACTACCATATGAAAAATTCAAGAGTAAAAAGAGGTTCTTTCCGCTAGGGACTTCGGAGATAGAGAGAGAAAAAGAGGTGTTGGGGTGGAAATAAATGGTGGGTGTGAAGGAGTTTTGAGAGGAGAGAGAGTGGTATTGCTGCAAAAAGAGCTTAGGGCTTTGAATGTTAAAACTCAACCTAGCTGGGGATGGAGATAAAAAGAGGTTTAACATTCCTTTGGTTTATGGTCTTCCGCCTGTGGTTTTTTGAATCTTTTACTCTAAAAATTTTTCACCTTGAGCTTCGCAACGATGGATGATGAAGGATGGAGGAGCTACCTAGTAGTGAGTACTGTGAGTGGGTGGAGAAAGAGAGAAGGGCAAATACGTCTGTGTAGGGGGTAACCCATTGCCTGGGTTTGTAACCCATGGGAGGGGTAGGTTAAGTGTGACCAACCTAGGGGGTTAAAGGGTACTGTAACAACCGGGTCAAGACTTGACTCGGGATTGGTATCTGTTAAAAATAGAGGATAGTATGTGTAAATTGTTAATAGAAAGAGGGTGTATGTGTAATTCTTATTATTGTAGGTTAACTATAAATACAAATGATGTATAAGAGCTAGGTTAAGTTTTTAACCTCTCTGTGTTTCTCCCTAAATATTGTCTCTAATATTATGTTAATCTTCCAAACTTAACATGGTATCAGAGCAAGGTTACAATCCTAAATATATTTCTTAAATATATTTGTGGTCTGTTTGTGGTGGTGTTACTGTTGTTTGTTGAAGCTACAGTGGTAGTGGTACTGTTGTTCGCCGTCGTGTGTGCGATTCGTTGTGGTGGTGTAGTGTTGATTCCTTCGTTGTGGTGTAGCGATCGTGGTGGTCTGTTTTTCATTGTGGTGGTGGTTGCGCAGTCGAAGACTATTGTTGTTTGTTCGTTGTGGTGGTGTAGTGGGTGTAGTGATCGTGGTGGTCTGTTCATTGTGGTGGTGGTTGCGCAATCGAAGACTAGGGTTATAGTAACCCTAATCGACGAAGAAGAACACGTGTAGCACTCGTGGTGGTGGTTGCGCAGTCAAAACCAGGGTTACAGTAACCCTAATCGACGATGAAGAAAGGTTACCCGACTTCAGACAACGGATTTAAATTGGTTTAGCCCAGCCCAGTTCAGACAGGTTTTTCTCTAGTTCAGCGGTCTAGAGGGCTAAACCAATCCGATTCAGGCTTCCAGTAGCCTCAGCAAGGCCAGTTCAGTGATCCAGAGGACTAAACCAATCTGGTTCAGTGTTCCAATAGGTCTTTCTAGTCCGGTTCAGCAGATTTTCTAGTTTCCCCATCCGGTTCAGAAGGTCTTCAAGCAATTTCAGTAGGTTTCCAAGCCGGTTCAACCCTTTCAGGCCTGGTTCAGTCGGTTTTAGACCGGTTCAGGCCTGGTTTAGTCAATTTTAAGCCAGTTCAGGCCGGTTCTGTTTGTTTTATTTTCGGTTCAGCAGTCCAGTGGATTTCTCTGGTCTTGTTCAGCAGTCCAGTGGACTCCTTTGGTCCGGTTTAGTGGACTCCTTTAGTTCGGTTCGGTTCGGTTCGGTTCAGCAGTGCAGGAGGTGATTCTTATCCGATTCAGTGATCTAGTGATTTTATTGTTTCATTTGCTACACTTATGGAACCCAAACAAGACATTGGGTTGGTTACTATTACACGAAAGGAGTATGCTCAGTTCTTGTCCTAGCAACAGGCTATCCCATCTTCCTCCACTACTACTTTTGCCTAATCAGGTAATGCTTCCACTTGTTTATTGTCCTCTGCTCGCAGTCCCTAGATCATAGATTCTGGCTCTTCTGACCACATGACTAGTGCATCTGATATTTTTTTCTACATATAAGTCTGTTATTTTCACACGTTGTGTTACTCTTGCTAATGGTACTTATTCTACAGTTTCAGATCTGGAAACTACTCACTTGAGTTTTGATATGTCTCTATCTTCTGTGTTATTTGTTCCTCAGTTTCTTTTTAGTTTACTTTCCATTAGCAAGATTACTCGTTCTCTCAATTGTTCTGTAACATTTTATCCCTCTTATTGTGTCTTTCAGGATCTTAAGACGAAGAGAAAGATTAGTACAGGACATGAAGTTGGTAGTCTATATTACCTTGACTTTTATTCACCTACCTAGACTCTACAAACCTCATTGTCTCCTTTTCAATGACATTGTCGTCTTGGACATCCCTCTATCCAGAATCTGAAGCGTCAAATTCCAATCTTAGTTATGTGTCATCTTTGTCTTGTGAAGTTTGTCAACTTAGTAAGCATCACTGTGTGTCATTTCCGTCTAGAGTTTATAATCGTGTGTCTAGTTCATTTGAGTTAGTACATTCTGATGTATAGGGTCCAATAAAGAATATTTCATCTAATAAATATCCTTATTTTGTGACATTTATAGATGACTATTCTCCTGTGACTTGATTATTTTTTATGAAAGTTCGGTCTGAATTATTCTCTATATTTGAGAACTTTCGTAGGGAAATAAAAACTCAATATGGTTGTTGTATACGTACTTTACGTTCTGATAATGCTCGGGAATATGAATTTGATCTTTTTTCAGCTTATCTTAGTAAAACTGTCATTATTCATCAGACTTCTTGTGCTTACACCTCTCCCCAGAATGGTGTTGCTGAACACAAGAGCCGTCATTTGTTGGAAGTCACCCGTGCCCTGTTATTTCTGATGAATATTCTCCGATATTTTTGGAGTGATGTAATTCTTACTGCTTGTCATCTTATTAATCGTACGTCATCCTCTGTATTAAATGAGCAAAGTCCATATTATGTCATTTTTTCTGGTAAGCCCTTATTTTTTCTGACTCCCAAGTTTTTGGATGTGTTTGTTATGCTCACAATTTAAGTCTTAGGTTTGACAAACTCGACCCTCGAGCTATCAAATGTGTATTTCTTGGTTACTCCTGTACGCAGAAAGGGTATCGTTGCTACAGTCCTTCTTTGCACCGATACTTTACTAGTGTCGATGTCACATTTGAAGAATCTGTTCCATACTTTTCAGCACCTTCTCAGCCTTTAGATCTGGACTTTGGATCATCTCATGTACCACCATCTTCAGATATTCTGCTGCCCACTGTGCTCCCATCTACTTTACCTCTCCGTGTTTACTCTCGCTTTCCTCGTCCATCGACTGAGGTGCCCGTACCGTTTTCCTTGTCGCCTTCTGATCCTGGTACATCAGGTAATTTAGACTCTTTACCTATTGCTCTTTGCAAAGGTATTCGTTCGTGTGTTACTAATCATCTCATTTCTCATTTTGTTTCATATGACATCTTGTCTCCTGTCTTCTCTTGTTTTACTTCCCAATTATCTACTATATCTATTTCTAAGTATTTACAAGATGCATTATCTGATCTGGGTTGGAGGAAAGCTATGGAGGGGGAGATGGATGTTTTACATCATAATGGGACTTGGGATCTCGTTCCTTTACCCCCTGGTAAACGAACTGTTGGTTGTCGTTGGGTGTATACTGTTAAATTTCATCCAGATGGTTCTGTGGAGCGTCTCAAAGCCCGACTTGTTGCAAAGGACTTTACTCAGACTTATGGTGTTGATTATGAGGAGATTTTTTCTCCTGTTACCAAAATTTTTTCTGTTCGTATCTTGATTTCTTTAGCTGCTAATCTTGATTGGGCATTGTTTCAGTTAGACAGCAAGAATGCCTTCTTACATGGTGACTTGGTTGAAGAGGTATACATGGAGCAGCCACCTAGGTTTACTGCTCAGGGGGAGTATGGTAAGAGTGTATGTCGGTTAAAGAAATCTTTGTATGGTTTGAAGCAGTCACCGAGGGCATGGTTTGGTAAGTTTTCAGATGTAATTTTAGAGTTTGGTCTTCTTCGATGTCAAACAGATCATTCTGTGTTTCATAGACAAACAGATGCTGGATATGTCCTATTGGTGGTCTATGTAGATGATATTGTGATTACTGAAAATGATTCTGAGGGGATTGCCAAGTTGAAAGTATTCTTATAGGATTGATTTTATACTAAAGATTTGAGAAAACTCAGGCATTTTTTGGGTATTGAGGTGGCTCGATCTAAATAGGATATTTGTTTATCCTAAAGAAAATATGTACTTGACATGCTTAAGGAAGCAGGTTTGCTGGGTGGTAGACCGATTGATGCTCCTATGAATCCGAATCAAAAATTATTGATGAATGATGGTGCATTGTTTGAGAATTCGGGTCGGTATCGCAGATTGGTTGGGAAGCTTAATTATCTCACTATTACTCAATCGGATATTTCCTATACAGTCAGTTTAATAAGTCAGTTCATGGGATATCCTAGAGTACCACATTGGAAGGCAGTTATTCATATTCCGCGATATCTCAAACGAACTCCTGGACTTGGACTGTTATATCAAGTTAATGGACATCTTAGAGTGGAAGGTTTCTCTGATGTTGATTAGGCTGACTCTCCTTCTGATCGGAGATCAACCACCGGTTATTGTACTTTCTTAGGAGGTAATGTTGTCTCATGGAAAAGTAAGAAACAACCTGTGGTAGCAAGATCCAGTGCTGAGGCTGAGTATAGGGCAATGACACATACGACGAGTGAGTTGACTTGGCTACTACACTTTCTCTAGGAATTTAGGTTTCCAGTTTAACTTCCTTTATAGTTGTTCTGTGACAACCAGGTAGCTATTCATATCGCTGTTAATCCTGTGTTTCACGAGAGAACCAAGCATATAGAGGTTGATTGTCACTTTATTTGGAATAAAATAGTAGCTGGGAGATTATAACTCTATTTGTGAAATCTGAAGATCAGCTTGCAGATATGTTTACCAAAGCATTGAATCGTACACGTCTTACAGCTATTTGTTCCAAGTTTAAGGAGAAGTCTTAAGAATAGAGGGTAGTATGTGTAAATTGTTAATAGAAAGAGGGTATATGTGTAATGCTTATTATTGTAGGTTAACTATAAATACAAGTGATGTATAAGACCTAGGTTAAGTTTTTAACCTCTCTCTGTTTCTCCCTAAATATTGTCTCTAATATTATGTTAATTTTTCAAACTTAACAGTATCCAACCTAAAAAATGACTTCCCAAACAAGGGATTTCTAGGTCCCACTCCTATTTCATCTCATCCTACTAGTGGATAACTACCTTTAACCCATTATCCAAACTCCCCCTTTAAGTTTTTAGATGAATACGAGTTTCAAATATGTAATTTAACCACAATTCCGAATATGCATATTGGCCATGTTGTGTTGGACTCCCCTTGTCTCCAACGCTAATGTAATGGGTGTTTGGTGTAACGATGGAGGGAGGAAGTGATGTTGGTGGTGGTGCTCATTATTTAAAGTAGTGGCCGATATCAATACTAATCAGCACCTTCTATGACGATACCATTACATGATCCATATAAATATTGAATCTCGCACTACTCAGCCGAGTCGTTCGAATTGTATCTAAGTCAATCCTGAGTTATCATTATCGAATCGACTGATACAGTTCCACGATGCATCATTATGACTTGAATCGCTCGTCATGCTCAATATTTTATTTTAGGTCATATCATTCGATATTACGACGTGATGCGACGCCACGATCAATGTATCTCAGAGTCGATGACTAATACCATAACCTTGAACCATGGTGGTGCTGTGTGTTGGGTATGGAATTGTGGTTCAAGGGGATAGTGATGACATGGTGGCTAGAAAGCACGAATACTTGTCAAAGGTGTGCGTGGTAGTGTTGGACATGTGTCCAACATGGAAACACATCGAACACAGTTAGAAGTATTTTGAATAGTGAATTCAACATGGCATGACTAGGACACGCCCAGGACATGGATAAGATACAACTAGAATTTTTTTTTTAAATCTCACGACTGTTAACTATTAAGAAGGGTATAGAATTTCTTTATTTTATTTTTGTGTTTTTTGTTATGTAATTTGTAGATTATGAATGTTATTGGATGTAACGATACTTGATGAAAATGGTGGATGCTTATTTTTATCTATTTCAATTTTAATGAAAAAAATAATACTTTTTAGGTCTTATTATTAATACTACTACAAAATATGCTTTGTTTTTAACATATTATAATTCTATTATTATCCAAAATATAAACAATTATTTTAATTAGTCATTTCTTTGCCATACTCGTGTCTTATATTTTTGAACTTTGTTATATTTTCTTGTCCGTATCGCATCAGATACGGCACCCGAACCCGTGCTTTTTAGAGTGGCGGTGATTGCATGGATAGTTAATTGGGTGGCAGTGGTGGCTGCATGGATGGAGCTGGTTCTTAGAGGGTGATAGTGCTTCATTGAGTGCTTTCTGCAGTTGGTGTAATGTAGTCCTCCTTTAGATTATTACATATTTCGACTTTGAGATTGCTATTTTCAAACTGGCTTTCTTGTATTTGATTTTCAACTTTTTATTGAAAATCTGGATTAACATTTTGATTTCCACTGGTTTCAGTCTTTGGATTTAGTCCTCCGGTGTTTGATTACAGCAGCATGATGGATCCTAAACCAAGAAGGAGTAGAAGAACTGATGGGAAGAAATGGAGTAGTAGTAGAGATTTGGTTCCAGGCCAGAAGTACTGTGAGCGGCATATGCACAGAGGCCGTCAGCGTTCAAGAAAGCATGTGGAATCTTCAAAAAATATTTCAGAATCTGATACAACCATAACCATCACATCCAGTGACACCACTACAGCTACCAATTCTTATAACACCACCAATACAATCGCCAATCTCTCTGTTTCTGTCCCTCCCAATCTTCAACTCATGATTCCCTCTCCCGACTATAGCAACAATGTCCCTGCCACTGTTGAAATTACCACTACCTCCTCTAGTAGTGGCAACAGTAGAGTTAACAAAATCAATGTCATCAGTGACTCATCTGCCACCCCTATCACCATCAATTTCTGCAATAGCAACAACAGAAGCAAAAACAATGTTGATGTCAATAGAGACACCACCGTCACCACCACTACCCCCACCACCACATTCATTAGTCTAGTTGCTGACAAATCCAACAGCAAAGACAACAGCTGCTGCATTGGTGACAAGGACACCGGATTTGAACATTCCAATTACAGATTGGTAAAGAGAAGCAGCAGCAATGTAAACGAAGTCAAAATTGGTGGTTCTGTAGCTCCAAGATTTGGCATCTCCCCGAAAAGTGTTATTCAAGGTGGTATTGCTAAGAACAAAATCCCTTGGTCATTTGATTTTTCACTACTTTTTTATTTTTGACTGATCTTATTTCCTCATGAGTTTTGAACAATTGTTTAGTTCTACATCTATTTTAGTTGGACTATCCTAGATTTTCTTGAAAAAAAATTGCGATGAATTTCTTTCATACATATTTTTTGGATTAAATTTGCGTAGTAGGTTTTTTTGATAAATATGAAATGTGGTTTGTTCCTCTCTACCATCCCTTGCAGTCACAGGTTGCAGTAGCTCAGTCTTTGAATATAGTACTTCTGCAGATACTGATTTACAGAGATGCAGAAGAACCGATGGTAAGAAATGGCAATGGAGTAGGGGTGTTGTTCCTGATCAGAAGTATTGTCAGTGGCACATGCACAGGGGGGCAAGAAAGCTATCCATAGCCTCGGTGTCGGCAATTATTTCCAAGGTTGATCCTCCCACAGTTTGGAGTTCTGCTGCTCCTATTGCTAAACCTAAAAAGCTGGATAATCGCATAAACTTGAACACCAATCTCTCTATCTCAATCACTCCAAGTCTTCAACCAAAAACAGAGGTGAAAATAGTTCTACTAGAAGCAGCAGCAGTGACGCCACCACCATCATCGATGAAAATACCAGCATCTATAATATGGCCTCTCTATCACCATAAAATCTCTGTATAACTAATACTTGTTAAACTCATAATCATGTTGCAAGCGTTTTGAGTAAAGATTTTCTAACGGGAAAACAGATTTTTGATGATAAAATAGGTGATATCTGAGTATCTTGGTATGCAATTGTGTATGGTAATTATTCTTAGACCATTCTTTGGTAGTGACAGGTTTATTCAGAACAGGGAGAGGAGGAATTTTGTTATGCTTCGAGTCTGGATTATGTTTTATTGTGCCAACATGCCATCAACGTGGTTCAGCCATAGTGGCAAACAGGGTTAAAAGCAAGGGGTCGTATTCTTCTTTTTTTTTTTTTTTTTTTTTTTTGAGTCTTCTTCGAAAGGCTATTTGTGGATTTAAGCCAACCTGAAGTGGTTCAAGACATACTAGTTCGCCTCTCTGACTCGGTGGAAGGAGATTTTACCGTGCCAAGTTCAACCTACCTATGAATTTGATGAAAGGAAACTAAAGACTCCTAACTTAATTGCAATTAAACAGGCCAGTAGTCAGCAACTCTGAAAATGCATATAGTCCGAAAGGAGAAAAGTTCAAATTCTTGTCCAGGTTATTTAAGCAAATCAGTAATTGCATACTTAATGTGAACATTCTTTGCTAGTAGCAGCACTTAAACCCATTGGACAATGAGATCTTCACAAGTGCATTGGCATCAAGTCGCATGCTCTATAATGCAATGAGTGGGTAAAATCCCAGTATACAGAAAACAGAGCACCTTCAGCTATAAGGATGCTAAGTGGAGGGGAAATAAAAGCTCATTTGATCAAACAAGTTTTTAAGTATGCGGAATGTAGAAGAAATGTTTGCTAGATAAGATGAACAGCTTTCCATAATAATTCTAAGACTCCCATCAACTAAACGACCAAAGATAGTCCAGCTTAGGAATCTGAATTGGTTTAACGTATAGATAACTTCATGCATATCTTTCAGTTTAAAATTGTGGACTGTGGAGCTACCAATTTCACAGCTCTTCTATAACTTATACTCCAGCATGTCAAGTAACCAAATAAAATGGAGGCTGTTCCATCAAAAGACTTGATCACAACAACTTGCTTCAACTGCATATCTATAATGTTCCAAGAAGGAAAAAAAAGATATAAACTTACACTATAGTCAAAGCAGTCCATACCTTGTTTGCGGATGTGCCACCTGAGATATAAGAGTAGAAAAAAGCAACAACAGGAAATTTAAGCACTATCCTATTGTCCTTACCAATTCAAAGAGTCATTTATAACAGTAAGGTCAAACTAGTAGGAGATTTGGGAACCTGCTCGCCGAGTTAATGTTTGTAGCCTCTCCGAAACTTGGCCCTGCCATTTTGATATCTTTTGACGATAAGATTTCACCTTCTCCTGTTCACTGTTGAAAACCCACAAAGTTGAATGGGTATGGAACTCAACACAATCACTTTACACTCCATTTGGTTTGCAAAAAAGAATGCAATATAAGACTTAAGGTTGTACAACCATCATTTGCATTCATTTACCAGTAAGATTCCATATATCAATGACCCATCTTTAGTCCAGTTCAAAACCACTGGGAAAATTTAGCAGAAACCAAAATTGACGGCAAATAGCTGTGTTTTAAATATTTCATTTTTGTCATGCCAATTCCTGAAAGACAACTATGATGGGTTGTGACTACAATAAGATCAATTGTAGGTAAAACAAGTATTACACTAGGCGACTTTTAAGTCCTTGTCGTTGTCCTACTTGTACAGGAAGTGACTAAAAACTTCCATAATGACATTGCTTGGTCTATTCTGTTGGTTGCTGACATTGTTTTAATTGAGGAAACTAAACACAAATCAACACGAGATTATAAACAAATCAATGCTATTCGAGAATAACTGTCTGTGCGTGCAAGATCCTGCACAATATAAACACTAGAACAGATCTTTTCCATGGTGAACACGTGTTCGTCAATCAGTGGTTGATCTTTCTACTTGAACAGGTTGTGAGGGTCGAAGGTGGCCCAAGGTGGATAATGAATCGTTTTTTATGAGTCGCCTGAGTGATCCTAGAAGGTTAAAGGAGCTTCCTGGAACAAAGAAAAATAGGTTAGAAGGTCGCCGGAGTGTTTTACGGCGTATCCCCTCCGATGATCAAGTCAATTCTTTGAAAGAGGGAAAAAAGAAGATATGGTATGATGGTTGAGAGAAGGTTTGCTGCGTACCTCTTTTCTGTGTTTGTGAGGACTATTTATACCTTAAAAACTCATCATTGCTGTCAGCATAGCTAGTAGGTAATCATTGGAGGTGGGCAGTGTGCAAACCAATTTCCATGAGTAATGTTCATATTCTTTACTGCTCGGGATCCCGAGCAACTAATACTTTATCTTCTGTCTGTCGAACATTTAATGATCTTCCCTCGACGGGGGTGTATGAAATGCCCAATTTTGGGACATTTATTACCTTTCACTTCCGAGCCCCCATGCATTAAATGATGTCTCATCAAGAGAATGATGCATTAAATACTTGTTTTCCCAAGTCGTGTGTCAGCAAGGGCATTCTAGTCTTTTTGTCTCTGATCTGACACAATACGTCACGTGCTCATTCCCCTTTGGTTGAGTCTTCTGTTTTCTTGTGCCTCCTGACACCATTTGAGTAAGACGAGGTCATGATGACTAGTCTAACCTTGCCTAGGCTAGTAATCTGTCCATCAATAGCCCCTGTAGGAGCAAAAAATCTCAAGCGGATAGATACTCCTCAGTGCCGAGGGACTAGCATGATTTAGGACCGATGTACCCAAACTACCGAGGAATACGTGTCGGTCCATGGTGGTTTGGGGATCCTTGATCCCTGTGAATAGCATCCTCGGGACAGGGGGGTTGGAAACCGACGAAGACATGTCGGTATCACAGCGCGTCTTCATTGACACCGAGTACAGGTGTCATCATCTGGGAGTGCCTAGAAATGTCCCATCACTGCCTAAACTATAATCGAGCCTATACTACAAAAGTGGTTTAAAGTTTAAATGCAACGACATAAAATTAACAGATGAAGGAAAATTTCCATACCTAAAGGTGATGTAAGAAGGAACAGGGGTTGAATTGGCCTCTATCAATATCCGCTAGGCCTTCTGGTAATGCAAAACAGCATCATCCACCAAACCCCACTCTTCGGCCCTAACGGCCTTGGCGATCTCTTCTGTGTCCATCGCTCGATTGCTAGGGTTTTCCCGGGACTCAATTGAAGAAGTAGAAGGAGAATCAGTGAAGAGAGATCCCAGGGTTTCGATCAGTCCTTCTAATAAACTCATATCTAAGAGTGGATTGAACATAGAAATTTAGTCAATTTTTTTTTTTGGATCGTAAGCCAATTTGGAGATGAAAATGTGTGGGTTCGTTGAACCAATCAGATAAGATACTCGTCAGATATTCGAGAATACGTATCCGATATATCTTTTACGTATCTGATAATAATTAAATATTAAGATATTCACAGATATTTTTATAGTAGACCAACATATATAATTTTTTAATTGAATTTTTAACATCTCTTTTCGAATTCACATATCATACAATACATTAACAAAAATTTCATATTATTTTAAAAGCACATGAGTGTTTTTTAAATATTATCTACAATTACATGTCAAAAGACCATATAGTAAAGTTATTACATTATAATCTTAACAAAAATTACTTCTAAATATTAGGTAAATATTAGCTTTGATTTATTTAATTAGTCACTTTCCTTGGTGAATATACCACAGTGACACGATATATATTTTATTGAAACTAAAAAGAATTATTAATTTTCTTTATCATATGTTAAAGAACAATTAAAATATATAAGTGTTAAGTTGGTTGAAAATAATAAAAATAATAAAAATATTTTATTATAGCCATATTCATATTCTACTTTTTTAGATTTTGTCGTATTACTGTATCTGTATCGTATCATATCCGTATCTCATATCTGTATCCGTGCTTGATTAGTTAGCATTTTCATTCTATGGATTGCTTTGACTGCAACTCAAGTCTGAGAAGACATTATGAAATAAATAGAGCCAAATCATCAGGCTAAGCTTAAGAATACCCAATGGACCACCTCCGTGGATTTAATTTGGCCCAATAATCAGGCTAAGTGAACCAAAAAAACATGGCCCATAGTCCTATGGTTGGGCTATTGAGCTACCCATGGCCACCATGTTACCATTTGGTCCAAAAATGACTCGCAGATTTAGAAGTCAGTACAATTTTTTAAACTTATTAGAGTAAAAGTACAAAAACTTATTTGAGGTAAATTGCATATTTTTAAAAAATACCAGTATTGCCATTCGGTAAACAATGGAACGTATAATCTATTTGTATTCCTCCGTATATTATGGCTAAAATCAATTAATGGGAGGTAAAAAAGGGAATTTAATTATCAAAACTCATATTCTTCAGCATCCTGATTCTATGGCAATGGGATATCCATAGAATGACATAATTGTTTATTATTTCTATGTTAACCATTGAATATTCCACAAAAAAGAGTACTACGATAGTTCCAAATCCGACTGTTCATTGTCACCGACATCGTGCAGAACCTATTCAGCGTCTCTGGCAACTTCTTCACCGGAAATTTGAGGTGACATTCTATTTTTTTTTTTCATTCATTGATTATTTAGTTTTTTTTTTCTTAAACCTGTGTAAGTTGATTCAAAAATAAAACCAAATCCTAAAACCCTAATTTTGTGAAATTATATTAAGAATTTGCAGACGTATTATAGCATATGAATATGAAAAAAAATAATTTGGATCATGATTTTTTTGATTAAAAATAGTTACGCAACTGTTTTAAATAACTATTTGAGATTCAAATATAGACAGTTCATATTAAAATTTAATGGGTTTAACTGTGTTGTGTAACTATTATTCTAATTTTATGGATTCAATTCTTATAAGTCTGTTTTGGCAACTTTTATGGTTCATGATTTTTTTGATTAAAAATAGTTACGTAACTGTTTTAAGTAACTATTTGAGATTCAAATATAAACAGTTTATATTCAAAATTTAATGGGTTTAACTGTGTTGCATAACTATTCTTATGATTTTAAGGATTCAATTTTTTTATTTGTTATCAGTAACTTTATTGATTAACTATTGAATATTTGTATCTTATTTGTGTTGTAACTATCTTGAGTATCTATTATTGAATCTAGCATAATGTTAATGGTCTTTTATGTCTCTATGGATTAATAATGTTAACGGTCTTTTTTGTCTCTGTAGATTAATTGTTGTTCTCATTCTTAATGGAGGTAAGTCAGAACAGAGGCCAAACTAATTCCAATGTGGTATATGTATGGCCATTTCAATGGGTTACTCAATTCAAATTTTGGGTATAGTAACTTATCAAAACTCCCATTGGACATAAACTCAAACACAAGTAGCAATTCACCCTTTTCAACACACCAACATTGGAATTAAAATGAATATTTGTGCCTCAAACAAGCAATAACGGGCAATTCATCTAAGAATTTAGTTTTATCTTCATGAGAATGCTTTAATCTTTTCACTGTAGTAACAATTCCTGATTCTATGAAAAAGGCTTTGTAAATAGTGCCAAATGCCTTTTGTGGTTGAATTGAGCTCCTTGTATCTGAAAGCTCTTGGGGCTGTAACAAGCTCTGCTTTTAATGAATATTGTTTTACATATGGAATTTCAAATTCATATGATAAACATTAGTTGCTTCAAATGCTTTACAGTATTTTGTTAACCTATTCATGATGAAATCTTAATTACTTTGTTTTAACTGTTTGATGTAACTGTTTGGTGTAGCTTCTGTAATTTGGAAATAGGCTATTTGTCCTAGTGCAAGGCTTCTGTGTTGCAAGATATATAAAATGTTGTGTTAGTTGATCCAAATTATCAAAGGATTGAGGTGATGCTAGTAAGTAAATGTGTATTATGTGGCCATGCAATGGAATCTGTATAGCATGTGCTTAATCAGTGTGATTATTCTGCTACTATTTGGAGGAAATTATTTGTCTAATATGGGTTCTAGGCAGTGAGGGATGGCTTATCAACAGACTTCTCTCATGATCTCAAGCTTCCTTTGTGAGCCAAAATGTTGATGCTTCAGGATAAACAAGGAGTGCAAAAGCTGACGAAAGAAAAATGTTGCACGTTGCTTATTGTTTTTTGTATTTCTGTTTTGATTGGATTGGGTATAAGGCAGGGTTTGTCTGCCTTTTCTTACATTGTAATTCTTTTTTTGAACAATGAAATAAAGCGTTGATTTGTTGTTAAAAAAAATAAAATTACTCTTTCGTGTGATCTCTTGTTTTAAGCAGTTTGGATAATATGTTGGTGTAACCATTTGGGCGCTACTATTTAGTTGGCGATACTTATTCATGTAACTGTTTATCAGACTCTCAAGTGCTTTTGGATATGATTTCTGGTAAATTAATCATTCCATGGAAAATTAGAGGGTTGATTGCTCGAATTTATAGGAAGTTGAGTAATCTGACTTCTTCAGTGGCTCACACTTACATAGAAAGCAATATGGTGGCTGATTGTTTGGCCAGAAAAAGGGTTATAGATAAAACTGCTATTCAAACATGTAATTTTGCACGCAAAGGAACTTATTAGGAATTCACACTGGTTGGAATGTTCTTCAAATTGCAGCACACAGAAAATCTCATTGTTCACGTCACTATTCACATCACTGTTTAGCTGGTTTTTTTGTATGTTGATTATTCTAGCTGGCAGCTTACTTCTCCTTCGGTTGGCCTGTTCAGTTGGTCTCCTTTGCTTCATCTCAAACAATTTTTTTCCCCGTTCATCCCAAAAAACGAAAAACATAAAACAATCTTTGATTAATAATCTGAGAATAAAATAAAACAGTTAACAAACAATTACATAGTAACATTTTTTTTGAAAACGTACATTAATGTCAATTTGAAAAAAATAGTTACACAAATTTTAAAAACAGTTACACCCATTAAACCCAAAGCAGTTTTTTTTCCCATTCATTCCAACAACGACCAAACATACACAAAATCGAACGTATGAATTTTTCAAAAAAATGATCGAATAAAAGAAGAAATATAATTATTTTGTCTATACTAAAAATAGTTACACCTATAAGAAACAATTACATCCATTAAGATTAAAACAGTTTTTTTTCCTCCATTCCAACAAGGAATGAACATTAAACAAAAATCGAACATAGGAATATTTGGGACTAGATCTACTATCATGTGGGTGTTCTAAGATTTAAGATGCCAAATACACTGAATATAATTATGTATTGTCAAATAAACGGGATACTGCTCTTCATAATTAGCACGGATTTGATTTGACACAGTCTTATTAAATGTGACATTTTTGTAACTCAAGTTTAACTTACTAAAAAAAAACTCAAGATTAATGCATTACTTGATTGAATCTTCCTAACTACGAATTTAATGATTGATCTGAGGGGTCAGAAGCTCTTTAAAAAATGGAGTAAAACCTGAAAGCTTGTGGTCATATTGTTTATCTTATTGAGTTCAAGTAAAAAGATTTGTTCCCCTGCCCCAACCCAAATGAAAGGTTCTCTATTTGAGTGGACTTAATTAAGTTCTTCAATGTATTCAAGAACATTTCATATTTCACTGATACAGTATGTAATGGCTTCATCGTTTCAATACCCAATTTATCATTTTTCTCCTAATAATACATTTTACATCATTGTATTCATCTAGTGATTTTGTTTTTCTGAATCCCTATAACAATGTGTGTGGTGTATTTAAGTAAAGACATGTCTATTGCACGTCTAGGTTGATGTAATAATTGCTAACCACAGTCATTCCCTTGAAGCCCGTCACATCTATTCTTGGCATACTGCTTGAAAATATTTATGCCAATAAACTGTTGTTTGGGAGCTCCAGAAAGTTTTTGGGGTTTGATACAAATGAGCCAACTTCAAGGAGTGGAGGGAAAGCTACTGCAGTTCAACTATAAAAGGAAGGTTAGTGAAGTTGTTCGTTTCATGTCTTCTTGAGAAATGTAGACAAAACTTGTCGAAGCACTATAGATGATCAGTTAATTTGGTGTTTGTTTCAGATTTGTTTTTGAAAAATATTTATGGTAAAGCTTATTTAACTCTTCAGGCTCATGGATACCAGTCATTAATCATGATTTGGGATGGCACAAGTGATCTTGAGGTGAGAATCTTAAATTGCATTCCTGGTTGTAGACTTTTGGCAGATCCTCATGGCCAAACTGATCAAAACCCTCCTCCCTTCCCTGCTACCGTTTTTCTTTTGTGGTTTCAAATGTTATCCTATCTTTGATATTTTTCATATGCAATATGCATAATGTTTGTATTTGAAGCGGTCAACTAGATACATCTGAACACATGTCGAAAAAAAAATGATTGTTCAGGCTCTAATTGCCACAATTTACTTAAATATGAATGTTCGATAAAACTCATTGGCCCGACTTCTTTGAAACAAACCACCTTGAAAATCATATAAAATTGGTCTATGATGTACCACTATGTCTATGTCTTTCTAAACATTTGACTCACCATTTTGTGTCCTGTAGGTTATCTAACAAAAGTGGATCTATATTACAAAAAAATGTTTTTCCTTCTGTCTTTTGCATAGGCTCGACAAGCAAGAGGTGTTGACTTGTTTATTTGCTATGGGGGAGTGCAACTTTAGGAGACTATTGCCACTAAAGCTGATTGGCTGGAGTTTAAGTTTAGAGACCTAATAAATTCCTTGGAATAGCTTGTACTCATTTGTGCTTGTTTCTCTGTTCCATTTTTTTTATCATTATTTTGTTGTATGCCTAGAGCACCCATATTTTAAAGTTCCATTCTTGCTATTGCATTATTACCCGTATTCTTTATTGTAATGGATTATGTATAATAAGGAGAGTATCAATAATAAAAAAGTTTTTGTTGTTCTCGTGCCCTAAATGCAGAATTTTTGTTATAAACTCAACTTAACTCGACAAAGTTTCGTCCCAACATTATTCGATTTAACATGAGCCAATATTTTGCAAAGCCATTTGTCATCCTCTTTGCAGTTTTTTGATCTTGATAGGGGCAGTCATCTCAAAGTATTTTAGATCTATGAAACAACATACATTTATGGTTAATGCTTTGTGTGGTCCACTCAGCCCAGGGACATTATGGAGGAGGTTGAAGTTTCAGAGGAATCCTTAGTTGCTATTGTAATAGTGAAGGCAAAAGGAGTTGCTCCTATTTTCCAGAGATTCACCCTTCTAATATTCAGTTGGCAGTAAGTCATTGGGTATAAGTTTCTACATAATCTCTCTATGATTTGAAAATTATCATCTCTATGTTAGTTGAGTACATCTAATATCGATGATGATATCTTACCTGATTAGTTCGCAAAACTCTTCACTTTTTAACATTAGCTTAAGCAAAATATTTTGTGTGTTCAAAGTTGTCATGCATCGGTGGTCATGTGCCTGCAATCAATTTAATGAAGCATTTACCTCATGTACCTATTTTACATGAACTATTGTTTAATCAAAGAGGTTCCAACACCTTCATCACCCAAAAATGAATACAAATAAAAACATCCTTGAATTAGTTGATTAACTATCTAGAAGTTTCAGACAATTTAACTTTTTGGTCTTGATGGCTTTTATAATTTTTTTTGGGCTTGGGCAGGTACAGGGGAAGCGGAGACGGGGGCGGGGATTACAAATTTACCCGCGGACGGGAATAGGGATGAAAACTATACCCGTCAACGGGGATGGACATAGTTTTTTTAAGCGGGTACGGGGATGGAAATTACACCCCCCGTCCCCGATTCGGTCCACTGACATCCCTAACACCAACATGCCAAAAGTCTTCACCATTACATAACATAAATTTTGAAAACAATTTGGACGTCACAGACTCACAACCATAATTTGGAGAATATTCTATTGAGTTTTGAAAAATATACGTGGGGGTATCATAACCCTTGGATCAGAAAGGCAGTAGGTGAAGTTCACGGATATACTTTTTCAGCTACGCTGCAACACACCGTAATTTTTTCTGAAAAGTTTAAACTCAGAAATGACTGTGAAATGTATATAACAAAACGAACAACCAGCTGAATCTGGTAGCAAATCTAAGTTGCAGAAACTAGAGATCTGAGAAGAAAGTAGAAGAAAAGCCAAAGGGTACACAAATCTCCCTTTATTTTCTTATTTTTTCAACTCATAATCGATTAAATTCCTATTTTTCTCACATTTATTGGTCCAAGGTTTTTCTATGCTCATGTTTATAAACCCACAAATTTCTAGTTTGTGTTTGAAATTTTATATTGTTAGATGATGAGTTTTGGCTAAAGGGTTGTTGTGTTGTTGTATTTTGGTTTCTTTTTGGCACGAATCATTTGATTACTGATCATTTTTGTGTTGTGTTATTGTATGTAATCATTAGGTGTTTTTATTATTGTTTTGCAGTCTGTTGCAAGTAATTGAGATTGTAATTTTGTTTAAATAGGTCTGTTTCTATTTGTTAGTAGTAGATAATCTGATGGAAGAGTTGATTAGTGCACGAATTAGCCCGGTTCGTGCTTATTGTAGGCAATAATATTCTTGTTTTGTTCCTAAATTTATTTAGATAGGGACGAAAAGAGTGTCTGTTAATCAAATTGGGATGATGAAACAACCAAAATCATTCAATTCGGTAGCTGGTTTAGTTCAGCCACTAGAAGCCTCAACAATAGGCTGCTTCGACAACACAATACCATCCAAAGGTTATATTCATCAGCTCAATATATGTTCAAGCTTTTTATACGTTGAAAACTAGGTGTTATTAATAATCTTTAATTCAGTTAAATAAGGTTTGATAGGGGAACGAAGTTGATATTTGTGTTATTTTCACTGAAAGTCTTAGTATTTCTGATGAAATTAAATAATCCATTAGTTAAGTTGAAGGATGAGTCTGAGATTAATGGACTTTATATAACGGTTCATGAACTTTGAAGAATAGAGTGGTTTACTTGATAGGTGCTTTTTTGTTGTCATAGAGGTTCTCGATGTGTGGCGAAATGCCAAAGTCGTATACTTTGATGTGGACAACACAGTCTGCCTAAATGAGGGCATTGATGAACTTGCAGAATTTTGTGGAGTTGGAAAGGCAGTTGTAGAGGGGACTGCTAGGTTGGATTTCTCTCTACTTACACGGTAGACAATACTTAGTTATTTTGATAATCTAACAGTTTGACATTTCTTTTTTCCTTAGTTTTTGCCAAGGAAATAAATGGTTCTATGCCTTTTGAGGAAGCTTTGGCTGCCAGACTCTCTCTCTTTAACCTTTCGCTGGCTCAAGTCCAAGATTTCCTTGAGAAAAGATCTCCAAGGTGTGGGAACTGTACTTTCTTATCAGAAGCACATCGCACTTCTTGGGTTGCTTATTTATTTGATTTAGGGGGCTTCAAAATTCCCATGTCTCATTAAATCAGTCATTGTCTTCACATAGTATTTAGCACAAAAGTGGAAGTGTGCAATCCAGGCATTGTTGTAATTGCCAAGATATGATGGAGACTATGAACCTTATCTTGAAAAATGTTGTAACAAATTTACTTGTCGAAATCTAATTGAGGGCGGACTATTTTGTTTACAACACAGCAGAAACACACCACTCAAGTTTAAATGATGAATTACTTTACCATGTACCAACTCTTACCCTTTTTTGGATATGTGAAACCTTTGTGAGTATAATGGTTTTAATTAGCTTGGCAAACTCATCCTGTTTCTGTTCTTCAATTTGCAGAATTTCTCCCTGGATTAGCTTAATTGATCAAATAGTTGAGGGATAATGGTACCAATGTCTATCTGGTCTTTAGTGGCTTTCGCCAAATGATCAATGTATGTTATTGAATGTTGTGGAAACCGTTTAATTTTTTGCCTCTTTTGTTCTTCCATTATTGCATTTATCTAAACGAATTTCCTTAACATTGTTCAGCATAGATTTCCTAGGTTCAGTAACCTGATCTTTTGGTTGATGACCCCTAAAAGTTGAACTTATAAAGCTCTTTCCTAATAGGCTCTAATACCCTCTTGAAATCCTCGCAAAAAATTTTCTAATAGGCTCTTGCCTAAGAGTTTTATAAATCCTCTCAAAAACTCTACCCATTTAACAAATTTTCTCATCATGTGATGGTTTCTATTGTGAGTATTTTGCTCACAACAATTCATCTGGGACAAGTTCTACTATCATGTGGGTGTTCTAAGATTTAAGATGCCAAATACTGTGAATGTGATTATGTTTTGTCAAATAAATGGGATACTGATCCACATAAATTAGTAGGGATTTGATTTGACAACGGTCTTATGAAAGGTGACATTTTTGTAATTCAAGATTAACTTACTAAAAAAAATTCTCAAGATTAACGCCTTACTTGATTGAATCTTCCTAACCATACGAATTTAGTGATTGATCTAAGGGGTCAAGAAGCTCTTTAAAAATGAAGTAAAACCTGAAAGTTTATGGTCATATTGTTTATCTTATCGAGTTCGAGTAAAAGATTTGTTCCCCTGCCCCTACCCAAATGAAAGGTTCTCTGTGTGAGTCGAGTTAAGTTCTTCAATGTATTCAAGAACATTTCAAATTTCACTAATATGGTATGTAATGGCTTCATCATTTCAATACCCAGGTTATCATTTTTCTCCTAATAATACATTTTACATCATTGTATTCATCCAGTGATTTTTTTTTCTGAATCCCGATAACAATGTGTGGGGTGTATTTAAGACATATATTCCACGTCTAGATTGATGTAATAATTGCTAATCACAGTCATTCTCTTGAAGCCCGTTGCATTTATTCTTGGCATACCACTTGAAAACATTTTTGCCAATAAACTGCTGTTTGGAGCTCTGGAGAGTTTTTGGGGTTTGATACAAATGAGCCAACTTCAAGGAGTGGAGAAAAAGCTACTGCAGTTCAACAAATAAGGAAGAATAGTGAAGTTGTTCATTTCATGTCTTCTTGAGAATTGTAGACAAAAGCTTGTTGAAGCATTGTAGATGATCAGTCAATTTGGTGTTTGTTTTAGATTTGTTTTTGAAAAATATATATGGTAAAGCTTATTTAACTCTTCAGGCTCATGGATACCAGTCATTAATCATGATTGGGGATGGTGCAACTGATCTTGAGGTGAGAATCTTAAATTGCATTCCTGGTTGTAGACTTTTGGTAGATCCTCATGGCCAAACTGATCAAAACCCTCCTCCCTCCCCTGCTAGCGTCTTTCTTTCGTGGTTTCAAATGTTATCCTATCTTTGATATTCTTCATATGTAATATGCATAATGTTTGCATTTGGAGCAGTCAACTAGATAAATCTGAATACATGTCAGAAAAAAAAATGATTTTTCAGGCTCTAATTGCCATAATTTACTTAAATATGAATATTCGATAAAACTCATTGACCCGACTGCTTTGAAACAAACCACCTCGCAAATCATATAAAATTGGTCTATGATATACCACTATGTCTATGTCTTTCTAAACATTTGACTCACCAATTTGTGTCATGTAAGTTATATAGTAAAAGTGGACTCTATCTTACAAAAAAATATTGTTCCTTCTGTCTTTTGCGTAGGCTCGACAACCAGGAGGTGCTGATTTGTTTATTTGCTGTGGGGGAGTGCAACTTCGGGAGACTGTTGCTGCTAAAGCTGATTGGCTAATTTTAAAGTTTAGAGATCTGATAAATTCCTTAGAATAGCTTGTACTCATGTGTGCTTGTTTCTCTGTTCTGTTTTCTTATCATTATTTTGTTGGATGCCTAGAGCAGTCACATTTTAAAGTTTCATTCTTGCTATTGCATTATTACCTAATTCTTTACTGTAATGGATTATATATAATAAGGATGGTATCAATAAGAACCAATCTTTTGTTGTTCTCGTTCCCTAAATGCAGAATTTCTATTATAAACTCAACTCAACTCGACAAAGTTTCGTCCCAACATTATTGGATTTAACATGAGCCAATATTTTGCAATGCCAGTTGTCATCCTCTTTGCTTTTTTTTTTATCTTGGTAGTCATCTTACAATATTTTAGATCTATGAAATAGCATACGTTTATGGTTAATGCTTTGTGTGGTCCACTCAGCCTAGGGACATTGTGGAGGAGGTTGAAGTTTTAGAGGAATCCGTAGTTGCTATTTGTAATAGTGAACGAAAATAGAGTTGCTCCTATTTTACAGAGATTCACCCTTTTGATATTCAATTGGCAGTAAGTCACTGGGTATAAGTTTCTACATAATCTCTCTATGATTTGAAATTTCTCATCTCTGTGTTAGTTGAGTACATCCTCTTTGCTTTTTTTTTGATCTTGGTAGTCATCTTACCGTATTTTAGATCTATGTAACAACATACGTTTATGGTTAATGCTTTGTGTGGTCCACTCAGCCCAGGGACATTATGGAGGAGGTTGAAGTTTCAGAGGAATCCGTAGTTGCTATTTGTAATAGTGAAGGAAAATAAAGTTGCTCTTATTTTACAGAGATTCACCCTTTTGATATTCAATTGGCAGTAAGTCACTGGGTATAAGTTTCTACATAATCTCTCTATGATTTGAAATTTCTCATATCTGTGTTAGTTGAGTACATCTAATATCGATGGTGATATCTTACCTGATTAGTTCACACGGTTCTTCACTTTTCAACAATAGCTTAAACAAAATATTCTGTGTGTTCAAAGTTGCCATGCATTGGTGGTCATGTGCCTACAATCAATTTAATAAAGCAGTTACCTCCTCTACTTATTTTATAGGAGCTATTATGTTAACTATTATGGATTGAGTTTTTTTAAGCGAGTACGGGGATGAAGACTATACCCCCCGCCCCCAATTCGGTCCATTGACATCCCTAACCCCACGTGCCAAAAGTCTTCACCATTACATAACATAAATTTTAAAAAAAAATTGGACGTCACAGATTCACAACCTTAGTTTGGAGAATATTCAATTGAATTTTGAAAAATATATGTGGCAGCATCATAGCCCTTGGATCAGAAAGGCAGTCGGCGAAGTTCACGTACATACTATTTTAGCTATGCTGCAACACACCGTAACTTTTTCTCAAAGTTTAAACCCATAAATGACTGCGAAGTGTATATAACGAAACGAACTACCAGCTGAATCTGGTAGCAAATCTAAGTTGCAGAAACTAGAGATCTAAGCAGAAAGTAGAAGAAAAGCCAAAGGGTACACAAACCTCCCTTTGTTTTATTATTTTGTCAATTCATAATCGATTAAATTCTTATTTTTCTCACATTTATTGTTCCAAGGTTTTTCTATGCTCATGGTTATAAACCCACAAATTTCTAGTTTGTGTTTGAAATTTTATATTGTTAGATGATGGGTTTTGGCTAAAGGGTTGTTGTGTTGATGTGTTTTGGTTTCTTTTCGGCACGAATCATTTGATTACTGATCATTTTTGTGTTGTGTTATTGTGTGTAATCATTAGGTGTTTTTATTATTATTTTGCAGTCTGTTGTAAGTAATTGGGATTGTAATTTCGTTTAAATAGGTTTGTTTCAATTTGTTAATGGCAGATAATCTGATGGAAGGGTTGATTAGCGCACAAATTAGCCTTGTTCGTGCTTATTGTAGGCAACAATATTCTTGTTTTGTTCCTAAATTTATTCAGATAGGGACGAAAAGAGTGTCTGTTAGTTCAATTGGGATGATGAAACAACCAAAATCATTCAATTCAGTAGCTGCTTTAATTCAGCCGCTAGAAGCCTTAACAATGGGCCGCTTCGACAACACAGTACAATCCAAAAGTTATATTCATCAGCTAAATATATGTTCAAGCTTTTTATATGTTGAAAACTAGGTGTTATTAATAATCTTTAATTCAGTGAAATTAGGTTTGATAGGGTAATGAAGTTGATATTTATGTTATTTTCACTGGAAGGTTTTAGTATTTTTGATTAAATTAAATAAACTATCGGTTAAGTTGAAGGATGAGTATGAGATTAGTGAATTTTATGTAACGATTCATGAACTTTGAAGAATAGAGTACTCTGCTTGATGAGTGCTTTCTTGTTGTCATAGAGGTTCTTGATGTGTGGCAAAACGCCAAAGCTATATGCTTTGATGTGGACAACACAGTTTGCCTAGATTAGGGTATTGATGAACTTGTAGAATTTTGGGGAGTTGGAAAGGCGGTTGCAGAGTGGACTGCTAGGTTGGATTTCTCTCTGTTTACACAGTAGACGATGCTTAGTTGTTTTGATAATCTAACAGTTTGACATTTCTTTTTTCCTTGGCTTTTTCTAGGGCAATGAATGGTTCTGTGCCTTTTGAGGAAGCTTTGGCTGCCAAACTCTATCTCTTTAACCCACAAATTTCTAGTTTGTGTTTAAAATTTTCTATTGTTAGATGCTAGGTTCTGGCAAAAGGGTTGTTGTGTTGAAGTGTTTTGGTCTCTTTTCGGCGTGAATCTTTTGATTACTGATCATTTTTGGGTAATGTTATTGTGTGTAATCATTAGGTGTTTTTATTATTATTTTGCAGGTTGTTGCAAGTAATTGGGATTGCAATTTTGTTTAAATATGTCTATTTCAATTTGTTAATGGTAGATAATCTGATGGAATAGTTAATTAGTGCACGAATTAGCTCAGCTCGGGCTTATTATAGGCAACAATATTCTTTTTTTGTTCCTAAATTTAT
The DNA here is from genome assembly GCA_963454935.2 of Ilex paraguariensis. Classification (NCBI taxonomy): domain Eukaryota; kingdom Viridiplantae; phylum Streptophyta; class Magnoliopsida; order Aquifoliales; family Aquifoliaceae; genus Ilex; species Ilex paraguariensis. The sequence continues at coordinate 46,751 of CAUOFW020001731.1, read as the reverse complement.
CCAAGCAGGGACGAAAAGAGTGTCTTTTAGTCCAATTGGAATGATGAAACAATCAAAATCATTCAATTCGGTAGCTGCTTCAGTTCAGCCACTAGAAGCCTCAACAATGGGCTGCTTCGACAACACAATATCATCCAAAGGTTATATTCATCAGCTCAATATATGTTCACGCTTTTTATATGTTGAAAACTAGGTTTTATTAATAATCTTTAATTCGGCGAAATTAGGTTTGATAGGGTAACGAAGTTAATATTTATGTTATTTTCACTGAAAGGTTTAGTATTTTTGATTAAATAAAATAAACCATCAATTAAATTGAAGGATGAGTCTGAGATTAGTAGATTTTATGTAACGGTTCATCACCTTTCAAGAATAGAGTGCTCTGCTTTATGAGTGCTTTCTTGTTGTCATAGAGGTTCTAGAGGTGTGGTGAAATGCAAAAGCCGTATGCTTTGATGTGGACAGCACAGTCTGCCTAAATGAGGGTATTGATGAACTTGTTGAATTTTGTGGAGCTGGAAAGATGGTTGCAGAGTGGACTGCTAGGTTGGATTTATCTCTGCTGACATAATAGACGATGTTTAGTTGTTTTGATAATCTAATAGTTTGATATTTCTTTTTTTCCTTGTTGGCTTTTGCCAAGGCAATGAATGGTTCTGTGCCTTTTGAGGAAGTTTTGGCTGTCAGACTCTATCTCTTTGACCCACAAATTTCTAGTTTGTGTTTGAAATTTTCTGTTGTTAGATGTTGGGTTTTGGCTAAAGGGTTGTTGTGTTGATGTGTTTTGGTTTCTTTTTGGCGCGAATCATTTGATTACTAATCATTTTTGTGTTGTGTTATTGTGTGTAATCATTAGATGTTTTTATTATTATTTCACAGCCTGCTGCAAGTAATTGGAATTACAATTTCGTTTAAATATGTCTGTTTCAATTTGTTAATGACAGATAATCTGATGGAAGGACTGATTAGTGCATGAATTAGCTCGGTTTGTGCTTATTATAGGCAACAATATTCTTGTTTTGTTCGTTAATTTATTTAGAGAAGGATGAAAAAAGTGTCTGTTAGTCCAATTGGGATAATGAAACAACCAAAATCATTCAATTTGGTAGCTACTACAGTTCAGCCACTAGAGGCCTCAACAATGGGCCGCTTCGACAACACAGTATCATCCCAAGGTTATATTCATCAGCTCAATATATGTTCACGCTTTTTATATGTTGAAAACTAGGTTTTATCATTAATCTTTAATTCAGTGAAATTAGGATTTATAGGGTAACGAAGTTGATATTTGTGTTATTTTCACTAAAAGGTTTTAGTATTTCTGATTAAATTAAATAAACCATCAATTAAGTTGAGGGATGAGTCTAAGATTAGTGGATCTTTTGTAACGGTTCATGACTTTTCAAGAATAGAGTGCTCTGCTTGATGGGTGTTTTCTTGTTGTCATAGAGGTTCTTGATATGTGGTGAAATGCCAAAGCCGTATGCTTTGATATGGACAACACAGTTTGCCTAGATGAGGTGTTGATGAAGTTGCAGAATTTTGTAGAGCTGGAAAGGAGGTTGCAGAGTGGAGTGCTAGGTTGTATTTCTCTATGCTTACACAGTAGATAATGCTTAGTTATTTTGATAATTTAATAGTTTGACATTTCTTTTTTCCTTGGCTTTTGCCAGGGCAATGAATGGTTTTGTGCCTTTTGGCTGCCAGACTCTCTCTATTTTACCCATAAATTTCTAGTTTGTATTTGAAATTAATAATTGTTAGATACAGGGTTTTGGCTAAAGAGTTGTTGTGTTGATGTGTTTTGGTTTCTTTTCGGCGTGAATCATTTGATTACTGATCATTTTTGTGTGGTGTTATTGTGTGTAATCATTAGGTGTTTTTATTAATATTTTGCAGTCTTTTATTAATATTTTGCAGTCTGTTGCAAGTAATTGGGATTACAATTTCATTTAAATAGGTCTGTTTCTATTTGTTAGTGGCAGATAATCTGATGGAAGAGTTGATTAGTGCACAAATTAGCTCGGTTTGTGCTTATTGTAGGCAACAATGTTCTTGTTTTGTTTGTTAATTTATTCAAAACGGGGATGAAAAGAGTGTCTGTTAGTCCAATTGGGATGATGAAACAACCAAAATCATTCAATTCGGTAGCTGCTTCAGTTCTATCACTTGAGGCCTCAACAATGGGCCGCTTCGACAACACAGTATCATCCAAAGGTTATATTCATCAGCTCAATATATGTTCACGCTTTTTATATGTTGAAAATTAGGTTTTATTCATAATATTTAATTCAGTGAAATTAGGTTTGATAGGGTAACAAAGTTGATATTTGTGTTATTTTCACTAAAAGGTTTTAGTATTTCTAATTAAATTAAATAAACCATAGGTTAAGTTGAAGAATGAGTCTGAGATTAGTGGACTTTATATAATGGTTCATGACTTTTCTAGAATAGAGTGCTTTGCTTGATGGGTGCTTTTGTTGTTGTCATAGAGGTTCTTGAGGTGTGGCGAAATGCCAAAGCCGTATGCTTTGATATGGACAACATAGTCTGCCTAGATGAGGGTGTTGATGAACTAGCATAATTTTGTGGAGCGGGAAAGGCGATTGCAGAGTGGAGTGCTAGGTTGGATTTCTCTCTACTTACACAGTAAACGATGCTTAGTTGTTTTGATAATTTAACAATTTGACATTTCTTTTTTCCTTGGCTTTTGTCAAGGCAATGAATGGTTCTGTGCCTTTTGAGGAAGCTTTGGCTGCCAGACTCTCTCTATTTTATCCTTCATTGGCTCAATTCCATAATTTCCTTGAGAAGAGACCTCCAAGGTGTGGGAACTGCATTTTCTTATCAGAAGCACATCGTACATCTTGAGTTGCTTCTTTATTTGATTTAGGGGTTTCAAAATTCTCATGTCTCATTAAATCAATCATTGTCTTCACATAATATTTAGCACAAAAGTGGAAGTGTGCAATCTAGGCATTGTTGTAATTGCTAAGATATGATGGAGACAATGAAACTTATGTTGAAAAATGTTGTAACAAATTTACTTGTCGAAGTCTAATTGAGGGCAAACTATTTTCTTTACGACACAGTAGTAACACATCATTTGAGTTTAAATGATGAATTACTTTACCATGCACTAACTCTTACCCTTTTTTAGATATGTGAAACCTTTTGGTTAATTTTGATGTATAATAGAATAAATGTATTTAGTTTGTGGTTTCATGCTTCTAGAATTATTTTTCTAGACTTATGTTATGGTTATAAATACTATATTTTTAGCACAATTATTATTTTTAATATTTTTTTATTATATAATCAATCCGATCAGTTAACCCAATAATTGGATCAGTGACTCATTGACTCAGTCTCTTTGTCGGGTTGACATCTAAGTTAATTTTAATTAGGGATACCAAAATATGATATGACCCAAACATTGAGTCTTTTTTAAACCATCTGTTTAGTAATGAATTGATTTGACATGACATCATTAATAAACACACATGACTCTTTTATATATCAGTTTTCACGTGATTTATATATAATATGAATTCAATATGACACAATTTATTAAATAAAAATTAATAAATGAATTTGATATGAGTGGACAATTTTTTAATATGAATTCACTCACTAGGGATGACAGTGGAGCGGAGAAAAATGAGTATTCGTTCAAATTTATCTTAATTGGACCAAAAATGGACCATACGTATTAGATGATGAACATATACAAAAATACTCGGATAAACCGGTACGGGAATAAATGCAGGGAGAAATCGACACTTTTCCCCAGTGTTTTAACAACCGTTTTGACCCGGCAGGTTGACCCGGGGAACCGTTCGAGCAATTGACCTGGAAAACATAGTAAACCTGCCGGTTTTATAATTAACCAGAGGGACCGGACGATTTTGAAAAAACCGGACGGGTTAATATAAATAGTATAAAAAACAGACCGTAGGGCATTTTGCCCAAAATTGATCGATCCTCACTCCTCAGTGCGCCTGCTCTCCTCTGCTCGACGACAACGACGACGACTGACTCATCTCTCTCTCACACTCGAAGACTCAGATCTTCAATCTTCCTTGATCGTTTGATCCTTCAATCGAGACCAGTGTTCCTTGTTCGGCAGATATCTCTAGTCTGAGACACATCAGGACCAGGTATATACATCGTCTTCTCTGTGTCTCTCGGTCTCTACTTTCTCTAGTTTTTGCTATTATGTTAGATTTAGTTTTGTTTTTGGTCCATTTTAGGTTTAGTTGATTTATATTTGTATAAATTTTGGCATATTTCAATTTTCAACATCTATCAGATTACCAATTTGAACATCTATCAGATTTAGTTGTATTTTATAATTTGTATAATTTTTGGCTTGGAGGGTAAATCAGAGAAGCATTGGAACTTTGAAAGTAGGAAGGAAAGAGAAAAGCCTTGGGTTTGGCTTTTAGTTCTTAAAATCTGGTCACCTGGGTGGTGGTGTTGGAAATCAATGGAAGATGATGGTGCAGAACCACCAGCTGTGGAAAAGAAGGCAAAACTGCCAATGGAGTTGCCACACAATTGCTGTTGATCATGAATTCCATATTTAGAATTTGTAAACTTTCTTGCTGTGTTTGATGATGAATATGATTTGGCATGATGAATATGATTTGGGCTATGTTCTTCCGAGTGTTGGTCTCATGGTTCAAATGGTTTAAGAGAAGATTATTAATTTTTTTTAAATTTTGATAAATTTGAGATGTTTAGTTTTCAATTTTTAATTTGATGAAGGTGAAAGTTCTTTACTTTGAGATTTGTTTGTTGGATATTATTAGATATTGGATATATGTTTAATAATTTTGGGATTTTTGTTTGATCTAATGTACATTAAGCATGTAATTTTTACAATTATTGTGATTTTTTAGCCTATTTATTATTTTTTTTATTATATAACTGGTCCGACCAGTGACCCAATGGTTGAACTAGTGACCCATTGACCTAGTCCCTTTCCCGGGTTGATATCCGGGCCGGAATTTAAAACTATGCTTTTTCCCCCGCCCTTGTATGCCCGTTATATATATACAAAATTAAAGCCCTAGCTTACTCCTCTCCTATCAGCGCTGCCTCCACAGGCCTGAACATCTCTCTCCTTTACGCTCTGTCTCTCTCTCTCCATCGTCTCTCTCAATCTCTCCCCATTATTGTAGGCCCACCATTGACTAGGTAAGTCTCTCAGTGATTTATCCTTTTCTCCATTTCTCCTTTTTTTTTCTCTCTGTGATTTGTTTTCGTCGATTCTTGGAATATGATCCGTTGGAAATTAAATTGTATGATTTTTTGTTCCTTATGCCGGAATCATAAATATGAGCAAGAACTCGAATCTCGTTTTGCTAGAGATCAAGGTCTGATATGAGCAGCAAGATGTTTCTACTTTAAAGTACATCAACTTTGATCTGTTTGTTTCAATAGGAGTAAGGGGAACTGTTTCTCATTCAACAAAATTGAGGTTAAGAAAACAAAGAGGGGGATATGTGAATAAACCCTTGGCTTGTTGGAGCCATCCATGAGTGGTAGTAGATCATCCTTGTTGTAGATTAATGGCTTGAGGACCTTAATGTTGTCCAAGTGTGACATTTTAAACAGGCATATGAGCATTTGAAAATATTCATCATGCTTTTTCTCAACTGCATCCCATAGTGAAAATCACTTTTAAGCCATTGAAAACAATTTCAGGGTACAAATTCAAAGCAACTTTTACCGAGATTTACATGAACAATCATTTCTAGAAATTTGATTCATAAAGATGCTATCAATCCTGATTCATCAGACTGATTAGTTCACACGGCTCTTCACTTTTCAACATTAGCTTATGCAAAACATTCTGTGTGTTCAAAGTTGCCATGCATCATTGGTCATGTGCCTGCAATCAATTTAATAAAATAGTTACCTCCTGTACCCATTTTACAGGAACTATTGTGTGATCTAAGAGTTTCCAACACCTTTATCACCCAAAAATGAATACAAATAAAAACTTCTTTGAATTAGTTGAATAACTATCTAGAAGCTTCAGACAATTTAATTTTTTGGGCTTGATGGCTTTTATTAATTTTTTTGGCCTTGAGCTTAGGCTTGGGCTTGGGCTTGGGCTTGGGCTTGGGCGGGTATGGGGGACGGGAGCGGGGGCAGGGATTAGAAATTTACTTGCGAACTGGGGTGGAGATGAAAATTATACTCGTTAACGAGGGTGGACGGAGTTTTTTTAAGCGGGTACGGGGATGGAGACTACACCCCCCGCCCCCGATTCGGTCCATTGACATCCCTAACCCCAACATGCCAAAAGCCTTCGCCATTACGTAACATAAATTTTGAAAAAAATTTGGACGTCACAGACTCACAACCTTAATTTGGAGAATATTCAATTGAGTTTTGAAAAATATACGTGGCGGCATCATAGCCCTTGGATCAAAAAGGTGATAGGTGAAGTTCACGTACATACTATTTCAGCTACGCTGCAACATACCGTAACTTTTTCTCAAAGTTTAAACCTAGAAATGGCTGTGAAATGTATATAACGAAACGAACTACCAGCTGAATCTGGTAGCAAATCTAAGTTGCAGAACCTAGAGATTTAAGCAGAAAGTAAAGGAAAAGCCCAAAAAGTACACAAATCTCCCTTTATTTTCTTATTTTTTCAACTCATAATCGATTAAATTCCTATTTTTCTCACATTTATTGTTTCAAGGTTTTTCTATGCTCATGTTTATAAACCCACAAATTTCTAGTTTGTGGTTGAAATTTTCTATTGTTAGATGATGGGTTTTGGCTAAAGGGTTGTTGTGTTGATGTGTTTTGGTTTCTTTTCGGCACGAATCATTTGATTACTGATCATTTTTGTGTTGTGTTATTGTGTGTAATAATTAGAGGTGTTTTTATTATTATTTTGCAATCTGTTGCAAGTAATTGGGATTGCAATTTTGTTTAAATAGGTCTGTTTCAATTTGTTAATGACAGATAATCTGATGGAAGGGTTGATTAGTCCACGAATTAGCCCGGTTCGTGCTTATTGTAGGCAACAATATTCTTGTTTTGTTCCTAAATTTATTCAGACAGGGACGAAAAGAGTGTCTGTTAGTCCAATTGGGATGATGAAACAACCAAAATCATTCAATTCGGTAGCTGCTTCAGTTCAGCCACTAGAAGCCTCACTAATGGGCGGCTTTGACAACACAGTACCATCCAAAGGTTATATTCATCAGCTCAATATATGTTCACGCTTTTTATATGTTGAAAACTAGGTTTTATTAGTAATCTTTAATTCGGTGAAATTAGGTTTGACTGGGTAACGAAGTTGATATTTGTGTTATTTTCACTAAAAGGTTTTAGTATTTCTGATTAAATTAAATAAACCATCGGTTAAGCTGAAGGATGGTATTTGTGTTATTTTCATTGAAAGGTTTTAGTATTCCTGATTAAATTAAATAAACTATCGGTTAAGTTGAAGGATGAGAATGAGATTAGTGAATTTTATATGATGGTCCATGACCTTTCAAGAATAGAGTGTTCTGCTTGATGGGTGCTTTCTTGTTGTCATAGAGGTTCTTGAGGTGTGGCGAAATGCCAAAGCCGTATGCTTTGATGTGGACAGCACAGTCTGCCTAGATGAGGGTATTGATGAACTTGCAGAATTTTGTGGAGCTGGAAAGGCAGTTGCAGAGTGGACTGCTAGGTTGGATTTCTCTCTGCTTACATAGTAGACGATGCTTAGCTGTTTTGATAATCGAAGAGTTTAGCATTTCTTTTTTCCTTGGCTTTTGCTAGGGCAATGAATGGCTCTGTGCCTTTTGAGGAAGCTTTGGCTGCCAGACTCTCTCTATTTAACCCTTCGCTGGCTCAAGTCCAGGATTTCCTTGAGAAGAGACCTCCAAGGTGTGGGAACTGCATTTTCTTATCAGAAGCACATCGTACATCTTGGGTTGCTTCTTTATTTGATTTTGGGGGCTTCAAAATTCCCATGTCTCATTAAATCGGTCATTGTCTTCACATAGTATTTAGCACCAAAGTGGAAGTGTGCAATCCAGGCATTGCATTGCTGTAATTGCCAAGATATGATGGAGACTATGAACCTTATCTTGAAAAATGCTTTAACAAATTTACTTGACGAAATCTAATTGAGGGCGGACTATTTTCTTTACAACACAGTAGAAACACACCGCCCGAGTTTAAATGATGAATTACTTTACCATGCACCAACTCTTACCCTTTTTTGGATATGTGAAACCTTTGTGAGTATAATGGTTTTAATTTGCTTGATGAACTCATTCTGTTTCTGCTCTTCAATTTGTAGAATTTCTCCTGGATTAGATGAATTGATCAAGCAGCTGAGGGATAATGGTACAAGTGTCTATCTGGTCTCTGGAGGCTTTCGCCAAATGATCAATGTATGTTGTTGAACGTTGTGGAAATTGTTTAATTTTCCGCTTCTTTTGTTCTTCCATTATGGCATTTATCTAAATGAATTTCCTTAACATTGTTCAACATAGATTTCCTGGGTTCAGTAACCTGATCTTTTGGTTGATGACCCCTAAAAGTTAAACTTATAAAGCTCTTTCCTAATAGGCCCTAATACCCTCTTGAAATCCTCTCAAAAAGTTCTCTAATAGGCTCTTTCCTAAGAGTTTTATAAATCCTCTCAAAAACTCTTCTGTAATGTGTGCTAATACCCTCTTGACAAATTTTCTCATCATGTGATGGTTTCTATATTGAGTATTTTGCTCACAGAAATTCATCTGGGACAAGTTCCACTATCATGTGGGTGTTTTAAGATTTAAGATGCCAAATACTCTGAATGTGATTATGTTTTGTCAAATAAACGGGATACTGATCCACATAAATTAGCACGGATTTGATTTGACAGCAGTCTTATGAAAGGTGACATTTTTGTAACTCAAGATTAACTTATTGAAAACAAAAACTCAAGGTTAACGCCTTACTTGATTGAATCTTCCTAACCATACGAATTTAGTGATTGATCTGAGGGGTCAAGAAGCTCTTTAAAAAATGAAGTAAAATTTGAAAGCTTATGGTCATATTGTTTATCTTATCGAGTTCGAGTAAAAGATTTGTTCCCTTGCCCGTACCCAAATGAAAGGTTCTCTGTGTGAGTCGAGTTAAGTTCTTCAATGTATTCAAGAAGATTTCATATTTCGCTGATATGGTATGTAATGACTTCATCATTTCAATACCCAGGTTATCATTTTTCTCCTAATAATACATTTTACATCATTGTATTCATCCATTGATTTTGTTTTTCTGAATCCCGATAACAATGTGTGTGGTGTATTTAAGACATATATTGCACGTCTAGATTGATGTAATAATTGCTAACCACAGTCATTCCCTTGAAGCCCGTTGCATCTATTCTTGGCATACCGCTTGAAAACATTTTTGCCAATAAACTACTGTTTGGGAGCTCTGGAGAGTTTTTGGGGTTTGATACAAATGAGCCAACTTCAAGGAGTGGAGGAAAAGCTACTGCAGTTCAACAGATAAGGAAGGTTAGTGAAGTTGTTCATTTCATGTCTTCTTGAGAATTGTAGACAAAAGCTTGTCGAAGCACTGTAGATGGTCAGTCAATTTGGTATTTGTTTTTGAAAAATATATATGGTAAAACTTATTTAACTCTTCAGGCTCATGGATACCAGTCATTAATCATGATTGGGGATGGCGCAACTGATCTTGAGGTGAGAATCTTAAATTGCATTCTTGGTTGTAGACTTTTGGCAGATCCTCATGGCCAAACTGATCAAAACCCTCCTCCCTCCCTTGCTGGCGTTTTTCTTTCGTGGTTTCAAATGTTATCCTATCTTTGATATTTTTCATATGTAATATGCATAATGTTTGTATTTGAAGCGGTCAACTAGATACATCTGAATACATGTCGGAAAAAAAAATGATTTTTCAGGCTCTAATTGCCATAATTTACTTAAATATGAATATTCGATAAAACTCATTGACCCGACTGCTTTGAAACAAACCACCTTGCAAATCATATAAAATTGGTCTATGATGTACCACTATGTCTATGTCTTTCTAAACATTTGACTCACCAATTTGTGTCCTGTAAGTTATCTAGTAAAAGTGGACTCTATCTTACAAAAAAATGTTGTTCCTTCCGTCTTTTGCGTAGGCTCGACAACCAGGAGGTGCTGATTTGTTTATTTGCTATGGGGGAGTGCAACTTCGGGAGACTGTTGCTGCTAAAGCTGATTGGCTGGTTTTTAAGTTTAGAGACCTGATAAATTCCTTAGAATAGCTTGTACTCATGTGTGCTTGTTTCTCTGTTCTGTTTTCTTATCATTATTTTGTGGGATGCCTAGAGCACTCACATTTTAAAGTTCCATTCCTGCTATTGCATTATTACCTATATTCTTTACTGTAATGGATTATGTATAATAAGGAGAGTATCAGTAAGAACAAATCTTTTGTTGTTCTCGTTCCCTAAATGCAGAATTTCTATTATAAACTCAACTCAACTCGACAAAGTTTCGTCCCAACATTATTGGATTTAACATGAGCCAATATTTTGCAATGCTAGTTGTCATCCTCTTTGCAGTTTTTTGATCTTGGTAGTCATCTTACATCTTACAGTATTTTAGATCTATGAAACAGCATACATTTATGGTTAATGCTTTGTGTGGTCCACTCAGCCCAGGGACATTATGAAGGAGGTTGAAGTTTCAGAGGAATCCGTAGTTGTTATTGTAATAGTGAAGGCAAAGGAGTTTCTCCTATTTTCCAGAGATTCACCCTTCTGACATTCAGTTGGCAGTAAGTCACTGGGTATAAGTTTCTACATAATCTCTCTATGATTTGAAATTTCTCATCTCTTTGTTAGTTGAGTACATCTAATATCGATGGTGATATCTTACCTCTAATGAAAGCTATAATTCAGTTCAAAAACATTTGGTGCTGAATGAACATAAGAAATTTTGTTAAGATTTTCTTGTCCTAATGTATTTCATCGGTTCTCTTTTCATTTTTCGATTATCCTGATGGTCTATTATTGTCCTTCTATAAGGCAGGAGCAATGGAGTTTTCACAAGAGTAGTTCAAACTTCATTATCTCAAAGGCTTATACCAGCCTTCTCATTAGGTAGGTGCACTGGACTTTTCAGTTCTTATGCCCTTTGTATTATGAATGAGAAAGCAAAGACTGGTGCACTGGAATTTTGTGGTCTGTAGTTTCTTAAACCTACTTGTCTGTCTTTATCAACTAAATTATATGCAGAATATCTTAAAAATAGCTCCACTCTATTCATCCTCCTGGAATTTACTTGCTTTTTCCACTGTTGTTAATTTTTCTTGCCCTATTTCTGCATTATCATTTGTTATCATGTACTTCATGGGGCATGTAAATTTGGGATTTTCCAATAGCATGAACCTGTTACCTTGTTATTGGCTTTAGGTGATGCATAAGTTGATACTTGGCTGATAGCCTTTTCAATTGCAACTTTTGTACCAGTGTTTTAAAAAGCACGCCTAGGCGAGAAGCGAGGCGAAGCGAAGGGATCTCGCCTGGAAGACCCCAGGCGAAGTGAATGTGAGTGAAGTTTTATTTTTATTATGGACCGTTTGATTGGGCAATTGGAAAACAAATTATAAGATGTTGATACACTGAATTATCCCCGTATCCCATAAATACAACCCCAAACCCTAATTTTATTTCTCAGATTACACGATCGCTGGACCAGATGACAGAACACAACACACAACACAGAGATCGCTGCTCCTACACAATCGACAGAGTCGCTGCTCCTCTCGGTGGACTGGACAGAGACGATCACCGGAGGCTGGACAGATCTCGCTGATCGTTGCTCCTTCCTTCCTCACATGATCGACAAAGTCGCTGCTCCTCTCGGTGGACTGGACAGAGTCGCTGCTCCTTCCTTCCTCACTGATCTCGCTGATCGTTGCTCCTTCTAGACAGAGGCTCGATCGCTGCTGGTTAGTCTTCTCTTTTTCTTCTCTCTTCTATTTCTCTTTTTTTTCTTCTCTCTTCTTGTTTTGGTTCTGGTTCTTTTTTTTTTGCTTCTGTTTTTTTTTCTCCTGATTCTGATTCTGCTCCTTTTTTTTTTATTGTGTTGTTGTTTTGCTGTCCTCTTCTGTTTTGCTATTCTGAATCTGATAGTGTGGTTCTATTTTGCTGTTGTGCTGCTGTTTTGTTGTCCTGAAATGTGATTCAGTACGTGTATAAGTCTACGAATGTACATAAAAATATTTAGTATATATAAAATTAGAACTTAGATGTTTAGAAATAATTAAATTAAAATATTTATTATTTTTTTTTAACTCTTCGCTTCGCTTCAGTAAAGCGTGTCGCTTCGCTTCAGTAAAGCGTGTCGCTTTGCTTCTCGCTTCTCGCCTAGGCGTTAGGAGCCTTGGTCGCTTTGGTTCGCTTTACGCCTTAAATAACACTGTTCTGTACTTTTGTCTTGGCTCCAACCATGCCATTACCAGTATTGGACAAGCAGCCATGCGAGGTGAGAAAGTTTTATACCTTGAGGAATTCTTCTGTTGAGACTAGCGTAACGGTATGGATACAATAATGTTGTTCTGACCAACTTTTTTTTTTTTACAGACTATCATGCATAGCCACAACCATTAGATGTTAGTGAGATCCACTGATGCATTGGCTTACATACATGAGTTGGTAACAAAAAATGAATAAGAAAAATGTGTTATTAGCATTTTTGTATTGATACATTTGGTCAAATCCTAACATTACTAAGAGTTTTTATTTTTCAAAACAATATGTCTTCATGAGTCAGTAGAGGCATTATCACCACTTTGGCATCGTAGAAAGCTATCATCTTGCGTTGATCCATACCCATAATCTCCGGCATCCTCACTAATAGGAGATAGGAGCGTCCAAGTCCTTTCTTTCTCTTTTTTTTTTTTGTGCATTCATGTGAAAAACAAAAGCATTTTAGAATTGTATTAGGATTGATGAGGGTCTTAGTGAATCGATAAGTTTGGTTCATTGTTACCTATCTGATATGAGTTCAAGTCATGATCAAGCACTATGGTCAAACTGGCCCCATAAACGAAGCAATCATACCTACACAATATAATTATTCTCTGTATATCATTTTTTTTTCTCTCCAGATTGTAATTATCGATGAAAAAAAGTGACAGCTTAGTGGGTAATTGCACACGAAAAGTGGTGAGCCCTTATCTATGGGATGGATATAAAGGTGCAGTTTGGTTCCTATTAATCGTAGCTATTGGGAGATTAGAGACTTCCAAATTATTTGTGCAAAGTGATAGTGATTAAATTTGAACCCACAATTTTTAGATGTGGACTCGATACTTTTAGAATGGACCCACAGTGACCCCATACTTTTTAAGATATTTGAACCCAGACCAAAATATTTTTCCTTTTTATAATATAGTTTTCATGATATTGTTCACGTTAGTGTCTTTAATGTCAAAAGGTTGGTGAACAAGTTGGTAGGTACTGAATAGTAGGGTACTTCCTCCATTTTCTAGGCAACTAATAATTCTTATTTTATGTTGCTTTGTTTAATGGGTATCAACCCCACCCTTTAATATTTTCAACAAAAACATTGACACCCCTCACAGTTGACTAAAAAAAACAAAGAAAAAGCAACCCCCCTAACCAAACCCAACAAATATTTTAGGGAGTATTACACTTGGACTCCCTGACATTTGAAATATTATATATAGACCCTTAAAGTTTGTATGCGAGTAACACTTAGACCCCTGCCGTCAATGTGCGTTAGTATATCCGTTAGTAAATTATACTCAGACCTCTGAAGTTTGTAGGCGTGTAATAATTAGACGCCTCAAGTTTGAAATGTTATACTCTTTTTTTTTTTTGGGAAGGGAAAGGGAAAGGGAAAGGGAAAGGGAAAGGGGAAGGGGGACTTGAACACTTGACCTTAAAAAGGCAAAGTCTTCCCAAGCCAAGGAGTACCATTGGACTAAAGGTCCATTGGTGTAAAATTTATACTTAGACCAAAAATACTCTAATCAAAGATAGAATATTTTAAATTTTACGATCAAAATTCATGTTCGATTATGAGATTTATTGAAATAAAATTAAAAATAAAAATTTAATTTTTTCTTAAAAAATTATAATTAATATATAATTATACTATCTATTGGAATTTAATTTGATTTTTTAAATGATCAAATTAAACTACCAAATTACCCCAATTAAAGTTTGAAGATATTATGTCCATTACAGTTTGACCTCTTGTTTGATTTTTTTAATTTTATTCCAATACATAGTAAAATTGTATATTAATTACGATGTTTTAAGAAAAAAATGAATTTTTTTTAGATTTTATTTCAATAAATGGTACAATAAACCATGAATTTTGGTTATAAAATTTAAAATATTCTTTGATTGCAACATTTTTTGTCTAAATATAACATTTTAAACTTGAGAGGTCTAAGTATTATACGATGATAAACTTCAGGAGATCTGGGTGTAATTTATTAACAGATATATTAACGAACATTTGATGGCAGGGGTCTAAGTGTTATGCACGTGCAAATTTTAGGGGATCTGTGTGTAATATTTCAAATGTCAAGAAATCTGAGTAATTAAGTGACAAACCTTAGAGAGTCTGGATGTAACTTTTCCAATATTTTAATATTGGCACGCCGTTACCTTGTTTGTCTTAAATTTGTGCAAGTCAAATCTCATTCATCGTTGAAAAATGATCATAGTTGTTAGTTTCGTACGATACGTCACAATATAGACCTAAACTGATACGGATTGTAGTTATGTATCATTTTTGTATTGTATCGTCCGATACACGATACGTTTTTATGATACGATACGTATCGTATCGATACGCAAAGTCGTCATTTAATTTATTTTTTTTGACAGCCTAATTCGCACTAGAGATGAAGACACCGAAGTAAAAGCAAAAGAGATGAAGCCACCGAAGCCAACAGAGATGAAGCCACCGAAGCCCACAAATCAGAGAATAGAGAAAATGCCAAAAAAAAAGGCAACAGAGATGAAGAAGACAAGAATTATCAGGCAACAAATCAGTAAAAACACCCAAGCAAAAGCAAATCAAACAAATTTTTGAAATTGAAAAAAATACCAATACTAACCTGTAAATTTCAGATGAAACCCTAGGTACCACCGTTCGTCTTCTTCTTCTTTCTCTCTCTCTCTCTCTACACCGGCATCGGCATCGGCATCGCGATCGCCGATTGCCTTTTGCTCTTCTCTCTAGCTTTCTGTGTTCATTCGTGAGTCGTGGGTACTGGGTAGACTTACGACTGTGGTTATAAGAATGAAGAATTACATTTAATACCCCCTACATTATAACTTTTTAATTTTAAGTATATATAAGTATCATTAATTTAATTTGATACCCTTTATTATTTTTTTAATATTAGTAAATTATATTGGTGACTTGAATAGCTAGTTGAATATTAATGAAATGTTATGTTTTTATAAGCGTATGATTTTTTTTCAAAAGCATATAATTTTACAATTAATTATTTAAAATTACGCCATATCTTACGATACACTATTTTTAAAAAACTATACGTCTTTCGATACACGATTTGATAACTATGAAAATAATATTGTCAAATTAAGCACACACAAGTACTTAAAAACAACATAGAATAAGAATAGAAAAAAAAATTGTAAGGAAGGTAATTTTTAGACAATAAAGAACTTAAACCATCTCCAAAGAAACATAAATAAAGAATTTGTTAAATTAGTGAAGTTATATAGAAGAGAGTGGGTTTTGGCATAATGGTAAGATTGTTTCATTGTGACTTGGAGATCACGAATTCGAGTCACATAAATAGTCTCTCTGCTTACAAGAGTAAGGCTGTGTGAATCTAATTTTACTTTGACTCTACAATGACAAGAATCACGTGCACTGTGTATGCCCTTTAGTGAAGTTATATAGAATTAATTGCAAAAGCAAGAATTTTTTTTTTGGCTATAAATTTACCCGTGGAAGCTATTCAAACAAGGATATGAAAAACAAACCAAAAGGTAAAAAACAAAACGAAAAGAAAAAGTCTTTGCCATTCATTATTTTTCTTATCTGTCTAGCCAAATGAATCGATCATTAAACCACACCTTAGAAATCGCCCATGTTGGCTTCTTGCCAATATGCTTGTGTCGTTTGCTCCAAGTTAAAAGGGTTCTACCAGAAATTGGGTGGCTACTATGCAACTTGGTCCCAATTGGAGAGTGGATTGGTCGAGTCGAATCTCTCTAATTTGAGTCTGCTTAGATATTGCTCGATTTCAATTGAAAAAGTTCTAGCTGAGCTCGACTATTGAGTTTAATTTTTTGGGTGAATTATATTTTACAACCTAAAAAAATTAAGAAAATTTATTTTGTATCATCAAAATTTAAAATTTTTACACTGTACTATTAATGTATTAAAAGTTTTGTAATGTGGTATTTTCTTTACCTTCTGTTTTGTCATTCTGTCAATATCAATGGAGTGATTTTTGACGGAATAAATAACGAATGTTAATGGAATGGTCACATTGTAACACTTTTAATACATTGAGACTGCAATATACAAAATTTAATTTTTAAAGGTGCAAAATGAAAATTCTTAAATTTTTTGAAGTGCAAAAGGTGATTCTGCCTAGAATCTTATTTAAGCTTGGTGTGATAGAAGCTTGAGAGGATTCCATTTAAAATTGAACTCAATTGTGTAACATACATTTTTAAACATTAACCATAAATCAAATTGTAAAAGTTCAATATGTAGGGGAGAGAGAGAGAGAAACATATATGGTTCAGAATTAGGGATAAGTTTGGTATTGGTCATATTTGAAATAGGGGTGATTTGACAATAAAACTAATTATGGATGAGAATTGATTAAAGTCGTGTTCAATCTATTCGAATTAATCAAGATGTTGGTTAGATTTGACTGATTTAGAAGACGAGTTTAAAAATTTAGTCGAATTCGATCAATTCGTATTTAAACGAGTAGAAGTCAAGTCAAACTAGAGTTGCTCGGATCATCATACAACCCTTAATTTTAACCATTTTTCCCCCAAACCCCAAAATTAAGAACAAATATTGATTTCATTCCACCATCCTTAGAACAAACACTCAATTAGAGCTAACATTCATAATATTAGAAACTCAAATTGGTTCATCTGTCCATCCATTTATACATTAAACTAGGGATAATTTGTGCTTAAAAGCACAATAAGTGAGAAGGATGGATTTAGTGAAAAAAAAATTCAATGTTTTGAGAGAAATGTTGGTGGTCGTTGGATGAGTCTATTTAAAACTGTCGGATAGATTTATTGAAACCTACCTTATTTTATATTACAGATATAGATTCTATTATTTGCCAAACCTATTCTTCCTATGATATTGTCCTACCAAGGAGTTATATTCCTTCTTAATATAAGCTATTTCCTAATAAGAACAAAGACATGATTTAATTACAAGTATTTGATTTATTTCATCTATTTGGGTTGTTTAATAAAAAATAAATCATTAAAGGACGTTTTTGTTTTCTAAGTAAGTATAACTATGACCAACTTACCCAAAAAAAAAACTTTGACCAGTTCATATAAACCTTATAAAATATTACAAATTAACATTTTTAACTAACTAAAAAAAGATTTATTAAATTTATTTTTTTTGATGAAATAACATAAAAATCCTATGACATTTTTTTAAAAAAAAAAAACACGGAAATCTACTCAAATTTCTAAGCATAGACATAGAAAAAATGAACGATAAAATAAATAAACTCTATCTATTAAAAAGTTAATAGATATACTTAATATAAAAATTATTTAACATTTTTTAAAAAACAGGCAAAAATTTCCTACATGAATATTAAAGTGCAACCCATTTAGGGGCTGTTTGGTTAGTTTGTTGGGAGGGGTTTGAATTGGCTTTTCCAAACCCTTCCAATTTCAAACTGCTCTTTACAAATATGGGATTCAACATTCAATCCCGTCCAAGTTTGGTATGCGCACGGATATATCACTATTATGATAATATATTTGTATATAAATGATTATTGTGCTCTTTAACCAATCTAATCCAAACTCATATTTGTTTACGTATATTTTATTGTGTCCTTATGGTTTTAATATATGATTAATTTTTTCTTCTTAACTTATGAAAAAAAACCATGAATATTGATGAAATATAACTATTTATTCAAATAAACATAATAAAGTGCAATAAAACATTAACCTAACAAGATGGTGCAACATTATAACATTTACATATACGGGGATACACACAAAACTTGTCCATTCCCAAATACATCAAAGCGGGCGGACATATTCCTGTTGCACTATATTGAACATCATTGTATTGGTTACAAAATGCTCATATCTATTGATGACATTAATCATCAATGATAACCAATTCTACAGTTGGGCTATATGGAGATGAGACTAAAGTGGAGCCAAAATACACTATCACCGCACACATGTGAAGAACTCAAGGATTGTGCGAAGAAGAGAACAATTACCTCGGCTTGATGTGTTTCGATCGAACAACCAGAGGTGTTTATATAGGGCAAACGAAGCATCTTCGAACAGTGATTGACTTGATATAGGCTGAAGGATATCTCTGTAATAGATTTTCCACAGATTTGCCAAAGATTTTTTGTAGATCGAACAACAGGAGGGGTTAATTTCTTCAATTGTTTCCAGTGAACAACAGGAAGGGTCTCTGCATTCTAACTTTCCCACAAATTTCCCAAAGATTTTTTGCAGGTTAGTGTATTTCCCAGAAGAATCTTGTATGTGTTGATAAATCGTAGGTCGGTTCTTCAGGAACTTTGTGGGAATCTTGTGTCTATGTTGATCGATGGAGGTCAATTGAGAGAGATGTGTGAATAGGGTACTATGGGGTATATGAGATATATGGGGGTATAAATGTCATTTGTATGTTCAACCCTTTAACCCACATAAACTCCCAACACAATTATTTCTACCATACACACAGATCTATAATCATAAAAATAATAGAATTGAAACATAGGCACAAAGTTTGTTGAAATATATATGAAATTACAAGTTTCTTTTGTTTTTATTTTCCTCCCCGCATTACATTTATTAGCCTTAGGTTGAAACAGTTACAAAAAGTGGTGACAACCAACAATATTGCATTACTTCAATGTATACAGGTAAATTAAAAAACAAAAACAAAGGTAAAAGAGCAGAAAAAAATGCAAAGATCAAACAAAATGCACAAACAAAAACGAGCACCACATATAAAAGTCATCGTGATTAGGTATCACTGACCAACCAATGCATGTCTATAAATTCACCCAATAAGGTCTTTTATGCTCCACATGAATGGTATATGTAGCAAATTAACAGAATTGAAGCACAAATCAAGCAAGATCACAGTATATAAAAGAAAATGCATATAAAATTTCATTTCATTCTCTTTGAAACTCATTTCCTATTGTTTTATTCCTGTTTAAAGTAGCAAGCAAAATGGAAACCAAATACCAAGAGAAAAATGACAAATGAATGGTGCCAGTGACAAAGGAAGAGTGAAGATGGAGAGATAATTGATGGAGATGGTAAGCCGGAGACAGAGTGAAGATCACAATCTTGAATGGAAATCGTTGCCATGATTGATGCCTGAATGGAAATTGTTATGAACTCATAACTTGTCTTTGAAAATCGACTTGCAAGGAAAGATTGCCCAAGTATTTATATACACGTCTAGTTTTATTTTTAATTGATTTGGAATTGTAACATAAATTGTCACACACACATTGAGAGAGAGGGCAAAATGGCCCATCAAAATGCCGTTTTTATATGAAGAATATTGACCCGCCAGGTTTGATTTCAATCGCCCAGTTTAATGGTTCTTTAACGAATCCAATAACAAAACTATTTCCCCAGTTCCCCGTTTCTTTAACGAATCCAATAACGCTTAGTTCGAGGTAAATGGAAATTAAATTAGTCATTTCCCCATTTCCGTTAACTCAGACTCCCAGACCAATTACTAATTTTGATTGGTATCTCCATGTCATTTTTCAAGTGTGAGGGATGCTCATGTATTTGTGGCGAATGTCAGGGGTTTGTGCAAAATTTAACTTATATTGTATGATTTTAGCTCATTTTCTTGTAGCAGCTGTACATTTTCTAGGATTATTAGCTTCTATAATCCATTAGTCACTTCCATGATTATATTTTCCAGTTAATTGGTTTGTTACCCAATATGTTCTGTTTGCATTCTCCCTTAACTATCTAGTTTCTTGTAAGCATGTTATATTAAGTTTCATTCTAATCATAGTCTTTACTAACTTCATTGTTTTATGTGTTAATATTCCTAATTACATTTTGTAATCTAAATCTGCTAGGTCATATAAATAGATTGGATGGAGAAGGATGATGGAGGTAGTGAACTAAAACTTATTGTTTCCAAAAAAGGGAAAAAATGTAGAAGTTTACTTGGGGAAGCGAAGTTAAAAAGTTCTTAGTTAGTATTGCAAAATGGGATGAGATTGATATGATAAATAAAATCCATATTAGGATAAAACGTGGATTGTGTTGTTAATTAATATTAGATAGATGAACACCTGGAGGAGTGGCTCTTGGGCTTGTCTCCAATCCACTATTAAGGTCCATGTGTAAAGACTTTACACAATGACATGTGTTGCCTTATTCAATTAAATTTTTACTTTTGTCTTTTGCAATGCTCTCGGTGTTTTTCTGCACTTCTTTACCTTTTATGAAGTTTTGTGTCTGCCCTGGTTGCCACTTATTAACGGGAAAAATTATATGGGTGCGCAGGGAGCAGGCCACCCTTGGAGTTCGTTGTATTTCAACTCAAATTGGTGAGAGTCACTCTTTCGTATTCGCTGCATTTTCCATGGTGATATCAGACTTATTTCGGTAAATTTACTCCTCAATTGCGCATAATTTCAATTGTATATCCAGTCCGAAACCGGATGAAGAGTGTTAAGAACATCCAGAAAATTATGAAGGCTATGAAGATGGTTGCCGCCTCTAAGCTGCGAGCAATTCAAACTAAAGCTGAAAATTCTTGTGGTCTATGGCAGCCCTTCACCGCCCTTCTTGGTGACACACCAAGTATGTTTGTAAATAAAACTTCACCATAAATCTGCATCTGCTATTTTCATGACATTATACTTTCTCACTTCATTATCAGAAAATTTCTCATTTCAACATGTTAATCATCAGAGCAGTTGCATACTTGTATTCTTCCTATATATCAATTTTCAATGGCAACCTTTCTTGCGTACTCTTAGATTCTACATTGTTATTGTCATGGTTTGATTGCAGCTACGTGGTGCCAGTTTTCTCATGTACGCTCTTGCATAAAATTGTGTGCTGTGAGTATTTAGTTAACACATAACAAGATTGTAGAAGAATATTGAAATGTTGTTTAATAAGGTCATGACGTGCAGATTTTGTTGCCTAACATTTTATCATTGAAATTTTAGTTGCTTCTTTCAGTTTGTATTGGAGCACAGAAACGGTCAAGAGTATATATTCTGAACTGTAACGTGGAATTGCAGAATGCATTCAACTTTAAGGCACCCATTTTCTCCCTAGATATAAGTTTAGAAGTTGGACGAGGATGAAAGTCGATATCGAGAATTAGACAGATTTAGTTTTCTAAGTAGGACTTTGATGCAATATATTGGTTTAGATTTTATTTTCTTTTTGAGATTTAAGTGTGTATCTGGCATCGTGATTGTAGCATCCACTTCCATTGGGAGTAGAGGTGCATGAGAAAAGTCTGTGAACTGGCTTGATGTTTCTTTGGTTGATAAAACGATTGGTAGTTTGACTTGATATTTAACGAAATATTCTTCATCATGCTTATAATGATCGAATATTAAAATGTTTATTCCACCACATTGTACAGTACAAAGAATGTATTTTACTTTAGCAGAAGAATTCTTCTCATGGACACTGAGCACTATTACTTTCTAATCATTTACATGTAACCTTTTCCTACTCATTTTTGCCCTACTTTGACGCTTACGATGCCCGTGGGTCTCTCTCTCGTGAGAAACTATATTTCGGTTGAAATTGAAAGTTGGTTCTACTTCTGAGCATAGTTATTAAATCGTGTATCGGAAGCCGTATCATTTTTTAAAAATAGTGTATCGTATCGTGTATCGTAAGATACAGTGCAATTTTAAATAAATAATAAAAAAATATATATACCTTTAAAGAAAACTTATACACTCATAAAAATATAGCATTTCATTAATACTCCACCACCTATTCAAGTCATCAACATAGTTCACTAATATTATAATGCAAAGTTTACAACTATAGTTCACTAATTCAAACTTCAAACACCAAAGAGACTTTTAATCCAAATTTATAACATCCATTTTGAACTCAATCCATAAAATTAATCAAGATTCATAAATTTTTATACAAAAAAAAAAAATTAGTCTTATTTAGACAAAACGATGTTTCATTAGTGGTGGGGATAAAAAAATTAGTGTCTTATTTAGACAAAACGATGTCGTTTCAGAGAAAAAAAAAACAGGTTTTGCGTGTATCAGTTGTATCATATCGTAAAAATGTATCGTGTATCGGACGATACGACGCAAAAACGATACATAACTATGATCCGTATCGTTTTATCTCTGTATCGTAACGTATCGTACGATATGTATTGTATATCGTACGATACTAACAACTATGCTTTTGAGAATAAATTACCTTAGTAAGGCAGTAAAGGCAACGAAAGAGAAATAATACTCTGTTATGAATTTGACTTACTTTATTGCTTACTTGAGATAGATGTGGCAATACGTACTTTACAGGTCTGTTTGTTCCCACTACTCATATTATGTGCATTGCTCCGCTTTGGTATTTTTCCTTGTTGTCTCCTCTTGTAGCATTTCTCTTAATATATATTTTCTTTCGGTTGCATTAGGTTTTGACATCAAGAAGAATGTTGTCGTAACAATTTCATCAGGCAAAGGTCTTTGTGGTGGAATTAATTCTACATCCGTCAAGATAAGCAAGGGACTCCATAAGTTGAATTCTGCTATCTTGCAAGCAACTACTATAGAGAATTTAACAACAATTAGAGAAGATTGGAACTGTTGACTTATTGTTGTACTAATCCACAGGTCCTGAAAAGTTAAGCAAATATGTCGTTTTGGGAGAAAAGGCCAAGGCTCAACTGGTGCGTGACTCAAAGAAAGACATTGAAATATCCATAACAGAATTGCAGAAGAATCCTCTGAATTATACCCAGGCGAGTTTCTTGTATTTATTGCCTCATATATTTGTTATATGCTATATTAGGGCGGCACAATGCTACTACGGGATCTGGGGAGTGTTGGAAGTATGCAGTCTCATCACGCTAGTTGAAACTTTGGTCACAATGGAGCAACCTTAGGGCTGCACCAAGTTTCACCCTCATAATGATTTATTATATGATAAATTTTAGTCTCCATGATTTATAGATATATAAGTGAACAAATTAATATCCATGCAAACAAAGCTAATTATATTGCAATAGATTGTATAGCATATCCAACAATATAAACTTTGTTATGCAATCATTCCAATGCAAAACTCATCTAAAACACAATACATTCAAGATATTTGAGACGATTTATTACTTTCACTTTCTAGATGTGTTTAATCTTAAATTTGAAAGTAATGACGTTATAAGAGGGGCTTGTTAAATAACATATTTTAGTAGATTTGACATTTTGAGGTTTAATTTTTATTTTGTCTTGCACGATGATTTCTGTATTTTTGTGTTTAATAAACTTTTATTTTATTTATTGGTTTATTTTTAAAATAAAAAGATCATATATTCTACCCCGACGTGTTGTAAACATTTTGTTCGCGTGTCTTAAACGTTCTCAAAATTAAAGAATATTTTAGAAGAAATACCTCAGACAAATTTGGTCGTATCTTACATCTTTTGTACATATTCAATGCACATTCGTATCTGATACCTATCAGATAGGGAACAATGTTAGAGTATCCATGCTTGGAGAAAGAAAAAGAAAAGAAAAATGAGAGCGCAAATGGTGGACGTGTATACAATCGTGTGTGTATTCATTTGAGGTGTGTGATTTTGAGTAAGGAGTGAAGAAGAGGCATGCATGCCGTGCAAGGAAGAAAAAATGACTCGAACCACATGGTATGTGAGACATGTACACAAACTGAGCATGTCATCTAACACCTTACCAGACCCTGGTCTCTGGGGGACTTTGGACTATTGGCTCCCACAATCCATCCCATAATCTTCAGAAAATATCATCCACATATTGAATGGAAATTCAAGAGGTATTTCAGCAACTGGAATGCAAATGCAGGAGAATAATGAAAGGAAAAATTCTAGGCAGAGATTTAGGATGGAGCACATGGTGAACCACCTCACTTACCTTATCCTCATTCCAAGCAGCTTATATCAACGTCTCTGTTATCACAGGAACAACATACTTCAATTTCTTCACATATCATTGTTTGGTTCTTGAATGTCTTTCATGTTTCTTTCCCTTAAATTTTTCCTCTTCTTTTCCTCACAAAACTGTTGTCTCTCAGTTTTTCTTTTCTTCTCTATACATTGTGCATGGCTTCTCTACACATTTCAAATATTTCTTCTTTACACATTACACAAACCTCTTTTCAACACAGAAACACATACCTCACGTGAACCGCGGTTGGATGCATGTTCATCTATATGCTCTCCTTTATTTTCCCCGCTTATGTTCTCTTGGTTTTTCCCACTCATTCAATCTCATTACTATAGATTGCACACAGGAAGCATGTGAAAGTGGTTGCTTTCTCTTCATGCGAAGTTCCATATTTTAACACTTTTCTCCCTCACTTCATATAATATGGTTACTCCCAATGATAAGCGTGACTTACATGTTCATAAATTATAGATTGATCCCAACATAATTTAGTATTTGTTGTTATTGATTTCCTGGGGTGATGTGTTACAGTTAATTTGCCAAATTATCTGAAAAAGACGTTAGGCGGTGTATCATATTGTTCTTCTGACTCTTCTCACTGAGTTGACCAGAAAATAAACAATCTTCCTTACAAGGGGCATACTTACTCTCTTCTAGATGAAAGGTGCAAGGTGCACTCACCCTTTTCTTGATGAGAGGACCAATATGAATTTCCTTAAGTCACCCTTCATACACTGAGGGAAAAATAGCTGTGGAACTAAAATATCATGTGATGGAATAGAAAAGTTAATGCATATTGAGCTACCTTAACAATTTACATATTTCAAAAGTTAGATTTATGGTTGATGCTATGATGCAGGCCAGAACCTGCAAGGATTAGGATAGTCTCGGGATGCCACTCACCTGGGGCAACGGACATCACTCGATGTTGCTAATCGCGGACGGCACTCACCCGGCCAAGTCACCCACTTGATTCTAGGAGGACTCCTCACTCCAAGCAAGTTAAACTTGCAGAGAATTATTCTCTATAATCATCAAAACATGATCTGATTTCATTCATGTAGATAATTAGAAGGACTACAAGTGATGACTCTACTCCCTAGACATTTATGACATTTATTGCTTTAGGACTTTCCAAAACAAGGCATACTTCCAAGACAGACAACACAAATTAACAAGACATAGGAAACGCAAGAAATCTAAATAGACTTTTCACTTTCCCATTAATGCTCCTGCATCATTCTCCTCCGCTGAAAAGGAAGCCCTCCTTGAATCCTCAACCAAATCTTTCCACAGCCTTTCATCAAGCTTCTTGAGCTCTTGAGCAGAAATCCATGCATCTTCAGAATCCGGTTTTCCCATCCAATGGACCAAATACTGTGTGTAGGTTCCTTGGCGGGTAGTGATTGAACGAACATCCAAAACATCGATGAATTCTCGCTGGGGATTTGCTGGTATAGCAGACAAGTCTTCAAGGTTCAAGGCATCATTGTTTTCATCTCCATGATAAGAATACAAGTCACTAATGTTGAAAGTTGGGCTGATAGATAGTCCTGGGAGTAACTCCAATCGATAACCATTAGGTCCCAGCTTCTTGAGTATTCGGCATGGTCCAAACTTCTTTTGCTTGAGCTTGTTATAAGAACCAGCTGGAAATCTTTCTTTTAGAAGATAAACCATGACGAGATCTCCTTCTTCAAATTCCTTAGTCCTTCAATGTGCATCAGCCTTTATCTTGTACTGCTTACAAGCTTCTTTTAGGTGCTCACAAACTTGATCATGAATGCCCTCGATGTGGGCAGCAAACTCCTTTGCATCCATGTTAACTCGGTCTTGATTCTTTAATGCTAGAAGGTCCAAAACTTGGTGTGGTTTTCTTCCATAAATCACCTCAAATGGAGTTTTCTTAGTTGATCGATTGAAGGAACTATTGTAAGCAAATTCAGCTTGAGGACTGATGAACTCTCATCTCTTCGGATTGTCTCCTATCAAACTTCTCAACAAATTTCCAAGAGATCTATTCACCACTTCAGTCTGCCCATCGGTTTGAGGGTGGTAAGCATTAGAAAACTGAAGTTGTGTTCCAAAAAGCTTCCAAAGTGTCTTCCAAAAGTGACTAATAAAGCGCACATCACGATCCGACACAATAGACTTTGAAACCCCATGCAGACGAATTATCTATCTGAAAAACAAAGTAGCAATGTGGGAAGCATCTGTAGAGTTCTTGCTTGGTACAAAGTGGCTATTTTTTAGAAACGATCCACAACAACAAAAATGCAGTCATACCCGTGCTGCGTCCTCGGCAAACCAATGACAAAGTCCATTGAAATATCCTCTCAAGGAGCATCGGGGTAGGAAGGGGCTGGTATAAACCTGTATTCTGCACTCCCCCCTTGGCCTTTTGACACACAAAACATCTTTGCATAAAACAAGCAACATCGCATTTCAAAGATGGCCAAAAACAACGTTCAAGCAAAAGTGATTCAGTTTTGTCCCTTCCAAAGTGCCCGCCAAGTCCACCAGCATGCAACTCTTGAACGATAAAAAGCCTCAAAGATCAATCAGGAACACACAACTGATATCCCTTGAAAAGATATCCATTCATGAGCGAATAACCTTCGTTTTTCCTTTCATTGAACTCCTGCAAAACCTTTGATATGAGAGAGAAGTCAACAAGCTGTATTTTCTACTTAATACATCAGCAACTTTGTTAGAGGAACCAACTTTCTGATTTAGAACAAAACTGAACTTTTCTATGTACGATACCCAGCCAGCATGTCGAGAGTTCAACTTCTTTTGTGCCTTGAGAAACCGTAAAGCTTCATGATCTGAATAGAGTACAAACTCCGCACCAATAAGGTATTCTTCCCAATGTCGCAAAGCTTGTACAATTGCATACAATTCCTTGTCATAAGTCGAATACTTCTTCTTGGCATCACTTAGCTTCTCGCTGAAATAGGCAATCAGCCTTCCTTCTTGCATCAGGACAGCCCCTATACCCACATTTGATGCATCACAGTCAACTTGAAAAGTTTTTGCAAAGTTGGGCAGTGCTAGCACGGGAGCTTTGACAAGCTTTGCCTTCAAAAGTTGAAAACTCTTTTCAGCCTCATTAGTCCATCAAAACTCTCTGCTCTTTAAGACATCCATCATAGGAGCAACAAGAGTGATGAAATGTTTGATGAACCATCGATAAAAAGAAGCCAAACCATGAAAGCTTCGCACTTCGGTAAAACTTGTAGGAGGTGGCCAGTCAAGAACTGCCTTCACCTTTTCCTCATCCATTTGCATACCCTCTGCACTCACAACATAGCCTAGAAATACAACCCGATCAGTCATAAAAGAGCACTTCTTAAGATTAATGTACAACTGGTTGTCATGTAGGACTTTGAACACATTTGTTAAATGCTCAAGGTGCTGAACTTTATCTTGGCTATACACCAAGATGTCGTCAAAGTAAACGACAACATACTTCCCCATGAACTCCTTCAAAACTTGAGTCATCAGCCTCATAAAAGTGCTTGGGGCATTCGAAAGCCCAAATGGCATAACAAGCCATTCGTACAAGCCATTCTTTGTTTTAAAGGCTGTTTTTCATTCATCTCCCAATCTAACTCGAATTTAATGGTATCCTCTTCGAAGGTCAATCTTAGAAAACACCTTTGCACCACAAAGCATATCAAACATGTCATCAAGACGGGGTATTGGGAACCGTGCTTCACAGTTATCTTGTTTACAGCCCTACTATCGATGCACATCCTCCAAGTTCCATCTTTCTTTGGAGTTAGGAGGGCTGGGACAGAACAAGGACTTAGTGACTTCCTAATCAGTCCTTTTTTTAGCAATTCATCAACTTGTCTTTCTAATTCAACATGTTCATTAGGTGACATGCTATAGTGAGGCAAATTAGGAAGGACTACAGCTGGAATGAAATCAATTTGATGTTGTATGTCACGAAGACGAGGCAAACCAGCAGGTAATTCATCTAGAACGAGGGGTTTGAATCTATGGAGTAACTCTGAAACTTCTTCAGGAACGTTTCTGACATCTTCCTTAGCTTCCCGTACAGCCACTAAAACATAAGTCACTTTCTCTTCGCTGAAAGCTTGCTCAAAACTCCTGCGGATAGCAAGTTGACTTGGCTCTGAAATGACACGCTTGTGGGAATGTACTTCAAAGGGTTCAATACAAAAGTCACCCCACCCTTCTTAAGAGAATAAGTGTTCTTCCTCCCGTCTTGTTGAGCACATCTATCATATTGCCACGGCCTTCCAAGAAGCAAATGACAAGCATCCATAGGAAGGACGTCAAAATAAAGCTTATCTTCATACTTTCCAACAAAAAATTTTACTTGACATCTTTTTGTAACTAAAACCTCTCCACCCTTTTTGAACCAGGACACTTTTTAGGGCTTAGGATGCTGCTCACATGCAGGCTTCAACTTCTCAACTGTGGTCTTGGACACCATATTTTCAACACTTCCAGAATCGATCATCAGGATACACTTCTTTTCATAGGTCAAGTACTAGGTTCGGAAGATATTATGCCTAAGCCACTGATCATCCTCTTGAACAGTCATCACTCATCGAATAACAAGACTTTTCGCGTCCCAATTAGGTTCACAATACTCCTTCGTATTGCCTCCTTCAGATTCTTCATCATAAATGGGATCTTCCTCTTCTTCGTCTTGATCTTCTTCTACCAGATTCATCTCAGCTTTCTTAGTAGGACATTCATATGAGTGATGACCAGTTTCACATCTGAAACACTTAAAATTTGAAGAAGATCCAGCCTTCCCGAATCCTTTTTACCACCAGCATGTGGGTTTGGGCGTTCAGAATTGGGCGCTGAAAGTTTCTTGCCCTGCGTCAACATCTTCTCTTTCGAAGCCTTACTACCGTCACCTTTTTTAAAAGATGTCCACTTAGCCTTTTCTTCAGATTTATGTGCCATTTGATATGCCTCTTCAAGAGAATGAATAGAGTGCAAGATTAAATCCCCTTGAAGATTGAACTTCAACCCGCTCATGTACCTCTCAACAAGTTGATCATCTGTCTCAACTATGTTAATACGACTCAACATCTTGTAAAATTGCTCAGTGTAATCAACCACAGATTGATCAATTTGCTGGTGTAACCGATGGAACTTTTGATACTGCGATTGAGAGTAATCAAGTGGAAGAAATTTCTCATCTAGCTTCAGCTTCATCTCTGCCCATGTGCCAACTCTTGGAACTCCTCGCTTGTCTCGAGTCTGTTGATATTGTTGCCACCAAATCAACGGATGGCCCTTCAACTTTGTAGCAACAAACTGTAAATTTTTTTTCTGTCAAAGTTTTCCATTCAAAGAATGCTTCCAAAGAGGCGATCCAGTCACAATATTCATCGGGATCCAACTTTCCTACAAAATCCGACACTTTAACTTGAATGCTTCGATTTGAACTTTCTAGGGCACGAGCTAAACGTTCCATTGACCATGGATTATCAGGAGCTGATTCAGGAACAGAACTAGAAGAAGTTGAATGGACATCATCCTCCTTGTTACGAAAAATTGTTCCTCCACTTCCTTGGCTTCGAGTAGGAGGATCTGGGATCCGTTGAAGCAGTTCATTCATCATCTGTTGGAGAACTTGATTGGATTGCCTCAATTCATTAAGTTCTGCCTAGACAATAGCACCTTCATTGTTTCTTTGACGTCGCGGAGGCATTATGAAATCTGGTGGAGCCTTAGGAATTGATTGGAATGAGGGTGGAAGGTGAAAGGTCAGATCACAAAACGAACACCACAGCAGGAATTAGGATACCACTTTGATGCAGGCCAGAACCTGCAAGGATTAGGATAGTCCCGGGATGCCACTCACCGGGGGCAACGGACGTCACTCAACGTTGCTAATCGCGGAAGGCACTCAAGCGACCAAGTCACCCACTTGATTCTAGGAGGACTCCTCACTCCAAGCAAGATAAACTTGCAGAGAATTATTCTCTATAATCATCAAAACATAATCTGATTTCATTCATGTAGATATTTATAAGGACTGCAAGTGATGACTCTTAGACTACTCCCCAGACATTTATGACATTTATTGCTTTAGGACTTTCCAAAACAAGCCATACTTCCAAGACAGACAACACAAATTAACAAGACATAGGAAACACAAGAAATCTAAATAGACTTTTCACTTTCCCATTAATGCTCCTGCATCATGCTGTCTCTCTTTACCCGCCTTTATGTTCTATCCATTTTGTTGCCCTTGCAGGTTTCTGTGCTTGCAGACGACATCCTAAAGAACGTAGAATATGATGCCTTGAGGATTGTTTTCAACAAGTTCCAGTCGGTTGTGTCCTTTGTGCCGACAGTGGCAACCTTATTGTCTCCTGAGGTTACTAGTTTCCACTGACTTAATTAATCCACACTGATTTCATTTTGGGTTCTTTTGTTTGTGGAAGTTGATTTGATGTTTTGTTTGTATAGGTTGTGGAGAGAGAAGCTGAATCTGGGGGAAAGCTTGTTGAGTTGGATTCCTATGAGATTGAAGGTGGTGAAACAAAGTCAGAAGTTCTTCAGAACCTAACAGAATTCCAGTTTTCTTGTGTAGGTCCCATCTTTCATGGCTAGAACCCATTCCCCAGTTGTTTTGTTTTGACTGTAGCCAGCATTATTTTGATTTCATAAAACCATCTACGGTGTGATTCTCACATGCTAGTCAAGGGACGTTTAATCTCTACATTTGTTGATTTTTCCAACATTCTTGGATTTGAGCATGGGTGAAAAGTTCATGCTGCTTAATTAGCCATATTTCTATGTAAAATACCATCTATAATTTGCATACCAGCATTTTATCTACACTCTGTTTAACTTGAGATTTTTTGTTCTGATTTCCCTAGGTTATGTTCAATGCGGTTATGGAGAATGCTTGCAGTGAGCAAGGAGCAAGGAGCAAGGATGTCTGCCATGGATAGTTCCAGCAGAAATGCTGGCGATATGCTTGATCGCCTCACACTTACTTATAACAGGTTCTCTCTCTGTCTCTCAGAGAACAACAGCACATGCCAACCCTCCCACCACACCTAACCATCTCTTTTTATTATGGGAAATGAACTTAAAAAACATGAAATTTTAATTTGTTTTGTACGAATGCAATCTGATTTCACTGTCTTCTGTAATTAGAACTCGTCAAGCATCTATCACCACTGAACTGATTGAGATCATATCTGGAGCATCAGCATTGATGGGCTAGTTCTGCAATCTTTGGCAGACGGTGTCAAAATAAAACCGTAGTGAAGACTTTGTTTGCCCTTGGTGGTATACCTTTTGAGAGTTTTTCTGTTCAGTGACACTAATAATTTCCCTGGGTGAATTGCATTTCCCGGAAAAATCATCGTTGTGGTTTCAATATATTCTAAAATCTTTTTTCCTTTTCCAATGGTAACTCTGGCTTAAATGGGTGGTTTGACCATATTATTCTCCTTTATTTTCACGACACCATTTTGTTTCATGTTACTAGTTTATAGGTGAGCAGATTTTTAAAATCCAATCGATTATTTATTGTAAGCAACATCTGATCAGGAAATTGCTTTTTGTTAAGCAAGAAATTTGTTGCATCCATGTTTTATTATTGGCAGTGGTTGTAGGTGGCTTGGACTTTGATAGAAATAGAGGTGGTTATTTCTTGGAAGTAAGTAACTCCACGCGAGCCTTGTATGAGACTCGAACCCTTGACCACCCCCAGTTGGGGTTACCGTCGTGGTCGAAATGGAAGTGAAGCATATATTATAAACTTGCACGCTCGGAGTGCTAGTTATTGATTGCGTAAAATCTGACCCAACTCGATTACTAAACGAATACGATTTTTTATATATTAATTATACACAATATAATATAATTTATTAAATAAAAGTTAATAAATAAATCTGATTTGGATAGAGGACTTTTTGGATAAGAATACACTAAAATCTGACACCATTCTAACCCTTCACCATTACATTAAATTTTGAAAAAAATTTGGACGTCACTTACTCACAATCTTAAATTGGAGAATATTCAATTGAGTTTTAGAAAATATATGTGGTGGCATCATTGCCCTTGGATCAGAAAGGCGGTAGGTGAAGTTCACGTACATACTATTTCACCTGCGTTGCAACACATCGTAACTTTTTCTCAAAATTTAAACCTAGAAATGACTGCAAAATGTATATAACGAAATGAACTACCAGTCGAATCTGGTAGCAAATCTAAGTTGTAGAAATCAGATATCTGAGCAGAAAGTAAAAGAAAAGTCAAAGGGTACACAAATCTCTCTTTATTTTCTTATTTTTTCAAGTCATAATCGATTAAATTCCTATTTTTCTCACGTTGTTGTTCCAAGGTTTTTCTATGCTCATGTTTATAAACCCACAAATTTTTAGTTTGTGTTTGAAATTTTTTATTAGAGCAATTCCAACGGGCTTGGTAAAAGCTGTTTTTTTAGACATTTTGAAGAGCCAATCCCAAAATTTTTGCTCCAACGGACTCTATCTCACTGGCTATTTTACCTCCCCCATTTTCACTCGCTACTTCTGGCGAGCAATCTCCCTAGCTATTTTTTTTTTGTGCCAAAAATCTATTTCAAAATCCACAACAACCCACACAAAATTCACTGAAATCCCATAAAAAACTCACCAAAAATCCTATGGAGAACGCAAATCGGTCGACCGTTGAACAACGGCGGCTTGTTGGAGAAGAATTAGAAGAAGAACTGAATCGAAGAATTACGTGTTTTTCTTTTGCGCCAGAATTTGAAGAATTTTGATCGAAGATTACCTAATCAACTAGCATTTTAATAAACTAGAATTTTGATCGAAGAATTTCCTGTTTTTCTTTTCCTCTGCTTTAACCATCGAAATTTTGTCAAATCATCAATCAATCGTTGCAATATTCAACTGGCCAAAATAATAGGTATTTAAATCCCTAATTTTTGTTTTACGCTGTTTTTTGTTGGTTGATTACCCAAGATTAAATACAGGGCTTTTTTGAGTGTAAGATTGAATGGTGATACACACAAGCAGTGTCAACAGTTCTGGGAGAAAGAGAAATCTAGTAAAACCCCAAAAATTCAATAAACCCCCCCCCCCCCCCCCAAAAAAAAATAATCCAGCAAACCCCCCAAAAAATCCAAAAAAGTCCCCCAAAAATCTAATAAAATCCCCAAAAAATTTAGTAAAACCCCCAAAAAATTCAATAAAATCTCCCAAAAATTTAGAAACCCCCCCCCCCCAAAAAAAAATCCAGTAATGTGAAGCACTTTCAGGTTTTGAAATTGCTTGAGTTTTTCGTTGAAAGCTTTGTTGCCCACTTGTGGACAACCAAACACAAAAGCAGAGATTGGAATGGGTGTTAAAATATAATTTTTAATTATATTATTAAAAATTAGTTGAAGCAGTTAGCTATAATAGATAGCGTGGTTGGAATGAATTTGTAAAAGTAACTAGTTAAAATATATAATACAATATTTAAATATATTTTGGGTAGCTATTTTGGATAGTCCTGTTGGAGATGCTCTATAGATGCTGGTTTGGCTAAAGGGTTGTTGTGTTGATGTGTTTTGGTTTCTTTTCGGTGCAAATCATTTGATTATTGATCATTTTTGTGTTGTGTTATTTTGTGTAATCATTAGGTGTTTTTATTATTATTTTGCAGTCTGTTGCAAGTAATTGGGATTGCAATTTTGTTTAAATATGTCTATTTCAATTTGTTAATGACAGATAATCTGATGGAACGGTTGATTAGTGCACGAATTAGCCCAATCATGCTTATTGTAGGCAACAATATTCTTGTTTTGTTCCTAAATTTATTCAGACATGGACGAAAAAAGTGTCTGTTAGTCCAATTGGGATGATGAAACAACCAAAATCATTCAATTCGGTAGCTGCTTCAGTTCAGCCACTAGAAGCCTCAACAAAGGGCTGCTTCGACAACATTGTATCATCCAAAGGTTATATTCATCAGTTCAATATATGTTCACACTTTTTATATGTTGAAAACTAGGTGTTATTAATAATCTTTAATTCAGTAAAATTAGGTTTGATAGGGTAACGAAGTTGATATTTGTGTTATTTTCACTGAAAGGTTTTAGTATTTCTAATAAAATTAAATAAACCATCGGTTAAGATGAAGGATGAGTCTGAGATTAGTGGATTTTATATGACGGTTCATGACCTTTCAAGAATAGAGTCCTCTGCTTGATGAGTGCTTTCTTGTTGTCAGAGTTTCTTGAGGTGTGGCGAAATGCCAAAGTCATATGCTTTGATGTGGACAACACAGTCTGCATAGATGAGGGAATTGATGAACTTGCAGAATTTTGTGGAGCTAGAAAGGCTATTGCAGAGTGGACTGCTAGGTTGGATGTCTCTTTGCTTACACAGTTGACGATGCTTAGTTGTTTTGATAATCTAACAGTTTGACATTTCTTTTTTTCCTTGTTGGCTTTTGCCAGGGCAATGAATGGTTTTGTGCCTTTTGAGGAAGCTTTGGCTGTCAGACTCTCTCTCTTTAACCCTTTGCTGGCTCAAGTCCAGGATTTCCTTGAGAAGAAACCTCCAAGGTATGGGAATTGCATTTGGTTATCAGAAGCACATCTTGGGTTGCTTCTTTATTTGATTTAGGGGGCTTCAAAATTCCCATGTCTCATTAAATCAATCATTGTCTTCACATAGTATTTTAGCACAAAAGTGAAAGTGTGCAATCCAGGCATTGATGTAATTGGCAAGATATGATGGAGACTATTAACCCTGTCTTGAAAAGTGCTGTAACAAATTTACTTGTCGAAGTTTAATTGCGGACAAACTATTTTCTTTATAGCACAAGAGGAACACAACACCAAAGTTTAAATGATGAATTACTTTACATGCACCAACTCTTACCCTTTTTTGGATATGCGAAACCTTTGTGAGTATAATGGTTTTAATTTGCTTGACAAACTCATTTTGTTTTTGCTCTTCAATTGGTAGAATTTCTCCTAGATTAGATGAATTGATCAAGCAGCTGAGGGATAATGGTACAAGCGTCTATCTGGTCCTTGGAGGCTTTCACCAAATGATCAATGTATGTTGTTGAACGTTGTAGAAGCTGTTTAATTTCCCGCCTCTTTTGGTCTTCCATTGTGGCATTTATCTAAACAAATTTCCTTAACATTGTTCAACATAGATTTTCTGGATTCAGTAACCTAATCTTTTGGTTAATGACCCCTAAAAGTTAAACTTATAAAGCTCTTTCCTAATAGGCTCTAATACCCTCTTGAAATCCTCTCAAAAAGTTTTCTAATAGGCTCCTTCCTAAGAGTTTTATCAATCCTCTCAAAAACTCTTATGTAATGTGTTCTAATACCCTCTTGACAAATTTTCTCATAATGTGATGGTTTCTATTGTGAGTATTTTGCTCACAGTAACTCATTTGGGACAAGTTCTATTATCATGTGGGTGTTCTAAGATTTAAGATGCCAAATACACTGAATATAATTATGTATTGTCAAATAAACGGGATACTGATCCACATAAATTAGCAGGGATTTGATTTGATAGTAGTCTTATTAAAGGTGATATTTTTGTAACTCAAGTTTAACTTACCAAAACAAAACTCAAGATTAATGCATTACTTGACTGAATCTTCCTAACTACGAATTTAGTGATTGATTTGAGGGGTCAAGAAGCTTTTTAAAAAATGGAGTAAAACCTGAAAGCTTATGGTCATATTATTTATCTTATTGAGTTCGAGTAAAAAGATTTGTTCCCCTGCCCCAACTCAAATGAAGGTTCTCTGTTTGAGTCGACTTAATTAAGTTCTTCAATGTATTCAAGGAAATTTCATATTTCACTGATATAGTATGTAATGGCATCATCATTTCAATACCCAGGTTATCATTTTTGTCCTAATAATACATTTTACATCATTGTATTCATCCAGTGATTCTGTTTTTCTGAATCCCGATAACAATGTGTGTGGTGTATTTAAGTAAAGACTTGTATATTGCACGTCAAGCTTGATGTAATAATTGCTATCCACACTCATTCACTTGAAGTCCGTCGCATCTATTCTTGGCATACCACTTGAAAACATTTTTGCCAATAAACTGTTGTTTGGCAGCTCTAGAGAGTTTTTGGGGTTTGATACAAATGAACCAACTTCAAGGAGTGGAGCGAAAGCTACTGCAGTTCAACAAATAAGGAAAGTTAGTGAAGTTGTTCGTTTCATGTCTTCTCGAGAAATGTAGACAAAACTTGTCGAAGCACTGTAGATGATCAATCAATTTGGTGTTTGTTTCAGATTTGTTTTTGAAAAATATTTATAGTAAAGCTTATTTAACTCTTCAGGCTCATGAATACTAGTCATTAATCATGATTGGAGATGGTGCAACTGATCTTGGAGTTATAAAATCAACTCAACATGACAAAGTCTCATCCCAACATTATTGGAGTTAACATGAGGATATAATGTCAGTTATTCAGCCAATATTTTGTAATGCCATTTGTCATCCTCTTTGCATTTTTTGATCTTGATGGGGGCAATCATAGCAAAGTATATAAGATCTATGAAACAACATACATTTATGGTTAATTATTTGTGTGGTCCACTCAGCCCAGGTACATTATTGAGAAGGTTGAAGTTTCAGAGGAATCCGTAGTTGTTATTGTAATAGTGAAGGCAAAAGGAGTTGCTCTTATTTTCCAGAGATTCACCCTTTTGATATTTAGTTGGCAGTAAGTCACTGGGTATAAGTTTCTACATAATCTCTCTATGATTTGAAATTTCTCATCTCTTTGTTAGTTGAGTACATCTAATATCGATGGTGATATCTTACCTGAAATGAAAGCTATAATTCAGTTCAAAAAATTGTTAAGATTTTCTTGTCCTAATGTATTTCATCGGTTCTCTTTTCATTTTTCAATTATCCTGATGGTCTATTATTGTCCTTCTATCAGGCAGGAGCAATGGAGTTTTCACAAGAGTGGTTCAAACTTCATTATCTCAAAGGCTTATACCAGTCCTTTCATTAGGTAGGTGCATTGGACTTTTCAGTTTTTATTCCCTTTGTATTATGAATGAGAAAGCAAAGACTGGTGCACTGGAATTTTGTGGTCTGTAGTTTCTTAAACCTACTTGTCTGTCTTTATCAACTATATTATATGCAAAATATCTTAAAAATAGCCCCACTCTATTCATCCTCCCGGAATTTACTTGCTTTTTTCACTGTGGTTAATTTTTCTTTCCTATTTCTGCTTTATCATTCATTATCATGTACTTCATGGGGCACATAAATCTGGGATTTTTCGGTGGCATGAACCTGTTACCTAGTTGGTGGCTTCAGGTGATGCATAAGCTGATAAATGGCTGATAGCCTTTTCAATTGCAACTTATGTACCTTTGTCTTGGCTCCAACCATGCCATCGGTAGTACTGGACAAGCGGCCATGCGTGGTGAGAAAGTCTTATACTTTGTGAAATTCTTCTGTTGAGACTAGCATAACAGTATGGATACAATAATGTTGTTTTGACCAAATTTCTTTTTTTTTTTAACTGTCTAGCACGCATAGCCACAACCTAATGCATCGACCTACATACATGAGTTGGTAAGAAAAAATGAATAAGAAAAATGTGTTATTAGCATTTTTGTATTGATACATTTGGTCAAATCCTAATATTACTAAGAGTTTTTAATTTTTCAATAAAATGCCTTCATGAGTCAACATTGGCATTATCACCACTTTGGCATACTAGAAAGCTATCATCTTGCGCTGATCCATACCCATAACCACCGGGATTCTCACTAATTGGAGATAGGTGCATCCAAGTCCTTTCTTTCTCTCTTTTTTTTTTTGTGCATTCATGTCAAAAACAAAAGCATTTTAGAATTGTATTAGGATTGATGACAGTGTTGGTGAATCGATAAGTTTGGTTCATTATTACTTGTCTGATATGAGTTCAAGTCATGATCAAGTACTATGGTCAACCTGGCCCCATAAACTAAGCTCCTACACAATATAATTGTAATTATCGATGAAAAAAACGTGACAGCTTAGTGGTTAATGGCACACGAAAAGCGGTGAGCCCTTTTCTATAGGATGGATATAAAGATTCAGTTTGGTTCCTATTAATTGTAGCTATTGGGAGATTAGAGACTTTGAAACTATTTGTGCAAAGTGGTAGTGATTAAATTTGAACCCACAATTTTTAGATGTGGACCCGATACTTTTAGAATGGATCCACAGTGACCCCATACTTTTTAAGATATTTGAACCCAGACCAAAATATTTTTCCTTTCTATAATATAGTTTTCATGATATTGTTCAGGTTTGTGTCTTTAATGTCCCAAGGTAGATGAACAAGCTGGTAGGTATTGAATAGTAGGGTACTTCCTCCATTTTCTAGGCAACTAATAATTCTTATTCTATGTTGCTTTGGGTATCAACCCCACCCTTTAATATTTTCAACAAAAACATTGACACCCCTAACAGTTGACCTAAAAAAGAAAAAGCAACCCCCCACCCCCACCAAACCCAACAAATATTTTAGGAAGTATTACATTAGACTCCTTGTGATTTGTAAAATTTCTTGACATTGAAATATTATATACAGAACCCTAAAATTTGTATGCGAGTAATACTTAGACTCCTGTCGTAATTGTTCGTTAGTATATCCGTTAGTTAATTATACTCAGACCTTTGAAGTTTGTTAGCGTGTAATAATTAGACTCCTCAAGTTTGAAATGTTATACTTTTTTATTTTTTTGGGGAAGGGGAAGGGGGATTTGAACACTTGTTCTCAAGAAAGCAAAACCTTCACAAGTCAAAGAGTACCATTGGACCAAAGACCCATTGGTGTAAAATTCGTACTTAGACAAAAAATACTCTAATCAAAGATAAAATATTAAATATATTAAATTTTACAATCAAAATTTATGTTTTATTATGAGATTTATTGAAATAAAATTAAAAATAAAATTATAATTTTTTCTTAAAAAATTATAATTGGTATATAATTATACTATCTATTGGAATTTAATTTGGTCTTTTTAAATGATCAAATTATCTCAATTAAAGTTAGAAGATATTATGTCCATTACAGTTTGACCTCTTATTTGATTTTTTAGTTTTATTCCAATAAATAGTAAAATTGTATATTAATTACAATTTTTAAAGAAAAATTGAATTTTTCTTTTTGATTTTATTTCAATAAATGATACAATAGAACATGAATTTTAGTTATAAAATTCAAAATATTTGATATCTATCTTTGATTGCAGCATTTTTTGTCTAAGTATAACATTTTAAACTTGAGAGATCTAAATATTATACGTCTATAAACTTCAAGAAATCTGTGTGTAATTTACTAACAAATATACTAACGGATATTTGACGGTAGGGGTCTAAGTGTTATATGCGTATAATTTAGAGAATCTGTGTAATATTTCAAATGTCAAGAAATCTGAGCGATTAACAAACAAACCTCAGAGAGTCTGGATGTAATTCTCCCAATATTTTAATATTGGCACTCCAATACTTTGTTTGTCTTTGACGATGTAGATCAACGTGGTGCAAGTTTGTGATATTGAGCAGATGAGATGAGTAGTGTGTGACTATTAGGATCTGAGCTGGGTGGCTCAAAAGAACAATGATTGGTATTCATGGGAAAATTGGGGGATTGACACAATGAAATTATAGTGGTTCACCAGCTCGGGGCTCGGTTAATCCACTCTTCAATGGAGACTCTTGATCTTTTTTCCTCTATTGATCATCCGAAAGGTTTACAAGTCCGATTGTATGCCACTAGGGTCCCCTCTCTATTGGGGGTGTTACATAGTATTTATAGGGCTATCCCTAGTTCTGCAAGATCTGCACCGAGATCCTTGCCATTTATCCGAGGAACTCTCCTTGATCTTAGGAGAGGATCTTAGCTAGTTAAGGATTTTGTGCCTTGAATATGACTCTTTGCCACCTGTAATATTTCTATTGTCATCCAACTATTCTCTTATCATTTTCATTGTTATCACGTCTGGGGGGGAGCTCTAGCTCTGATCTTCTGAGCTCTGCATGTTTTCCCTAACTTCTTGGTCTGACTTACTTGTCTGACCTCCGTTCCTAAGCTCATTCTTGAAAATTATTCTGAGTATCATCAGTTTTCCCCCAGCCCTTAGCCCAAGTGAACTTGGATAGGGGCTGAGCTGAGGCTTAATTAAGGCAGACCTCTAGATGCTGACCTCGATTTACGTGTAAACAAGTTTTTGAAGGTTTCAGGTAATCATTTTACTTCCTAGTTTCTCGTGCACGTTCTCCACTTTGTATCATTAGCTTTAAATGCCCCAGGACCAACGGTTCTCTCCTCTTCGAATTCTCTTTGGCTTTCCTTCTCTTCTTTGCGACTTCATCTTCCCCAATTCGCTACTGTTCTTAGGGCTTTTGCAGAGAGATGATTTCCTCTAATTTGACCCAAAGGCTTAACGAGGTTTGCTTCTTCGTTCTTCGCTTCGAAGGATTAGATACGTTTCTTGTCTTTTTTCGTGCTTCTTCGTCTGGGACCCCTCAAATCTGAGGTGGTTGTTGCATTTTTGGACCTTTCGATTCTGTTATTTCAGGAACAGGAATCGATCTCTGTCTTGTATTCCCCTCTTCTTAAACCCTTATTCAACCGCTAAGGTTTTCCTTATTGGCAGTTTTTGTGTTGCCCCCCAGTCTCTTAAAGAGTGTTTCGCAAATATTCCTCCCCTTTATCACACCTTTAGTCTTTCTTTTTCTTGTCCCACTATGTCTGCCCCTTCTGGAGCTACTCCCTCCTCAGTTTCCCCCCTAAAGAATAGATCTGCTAAGGAGGATTCTAATCCAAGTGAGGTGGGAGAGGAGATTGACAAGTTCCCCGGTGTCGATTCTGTTGAAGCTAAGGGAAACCCTGCGGAGATTTCCTCCTCTACCTCTCCTGCGCCCTAAAACCCTAACAAAGGTAAGGCCAAGGTGGGAGACGCCGGTGACTCCGACAGTGCTGAGGGTGCAGGGGCTGCTTTCAGGACTGCAGAGCTCGTAGGCTCTAGCGAGGTCACTCCTTCCCTTATGAAAGTTCTTAGTGGCCGTTTTGGTTTTTCTCCTATCGTCTAATATTGGTGCCTAGACAAATTTACCCCATATGTCTCCCAAGTTCGTAAGAAGGTCTATTTTTTTGTGGCCACCTTCGACAATAGCCTTTGTTTTCCCATGCACCCCTTTATCAAGAGTGTTTTGCAACACTTCAACGTCTGCTCTACTTAGATATCCCCTAACTTCTGGGGTGTTCTAGTGGGCCTTCTCATTTTCTTTAAGAAATATAAGCTTGGGGTTCCCACTGTCTCTTTGCTCATGGAGTATTTCAATGTTAAGTACACCCCTACTGATGGTTTCTAGTATATTTCTAAACGGGTACAAGCCAAAGCAATTATTTTTGACCTCCCGAGCTCCCACAAGGGCTGTAAAAAACTTTTCTTCTTTGTGGGGGGCAATCACAAGGAGTACAATCCTGCAAATAACTCAGATTCCCTTCTAATCCCTCGGGTCTAGAAAGCCCTAGACTACTTGGGTAAGTCCTCCCTTGAGTGAACTTGTATCAATCTTAGGGCTTCTTAGGCTGATCTCTTTTTGCTTATTTTATCTTGTTTCTTAGGTATTGGCCCTGAACTCAGTTCTACAGACGAGAGGATTTCGCGGTTCTTAGAGGGTTACAACTTAGAGAGATATTCTGAGCTCATCAGACCTTGGGTTCTTGTAGCGAAAGGGTTTAGTCTCCTTGAAGTAATGATAGAAGCTCCCATTCCCTCTCTGTTGTTAGTGTAGAGAAGGCAACTGGTATACCCTGACTTCTCCCTTTCCAACTTCTTTTTTCGTTCTGCTTATATGTTCTTATCTGTTTCTGGGCTTTCAGTGTCATCTGTGATGAAGCCATCCACAGCAAAGTTCCAAGCCAAACTTTCTCAGCTAAAGAAGACCAGAAATAGTGGTAAACGCAAGGCTGAGGTTGGCTCAAGTAGGGAAGCTGCTCCTCTGACCAAGGTACAGAAAACGGACGTGCCTCCTGCTCTTCTACTTCAACTCCAACCTCAACTTTCCCCGTTGCGCCTTATGGGCACCAATGTTGGGAAGGAAAAAATCCCCAAGTTGGAAAGTAGTCAGGACTCTTTCTTCGACAATATTGAGCTTGCTGCCAGGGCGATTAGCTCTATTCTTCCTGAGTCTGACATTCAAAGATCTTCTTCCATGTCTCTTGAGACTTCAATAAGCTCAGCTCTTCATGGAGCGACTGTTGTAGATGCCTATTTCTCTCTTTCTCCTTTTCCTGCATGTTATAGTCTGGTGTTAACCCTTGTCTCATCTGTTCTTGCTTTCAGATAGCCCTCCACGTGAAGGGTTTGATGGAAAGGATCCACTCCTTGGAAGGT
Source organism: Ilex paraguariensis (assembly GCA_963454935.2). NCBI lineage: Eukaryota > Viridiplantae > Streptophyta > Magnoliopsida > Aquifoliales > Aquifoliaceae > Ilex > Ilex paraguariensis. The sequence goes on along the minus strand of CAUOFW020001731.1, from coordinate 3,881 downwards.
TTAGCCAAGGTCACAAAGGCCTTCGAGATCAAAGTTGCTGAGCTGTCTTTTAGCAACAAAGATCTTCGCATTCAAAACCAGGAGCTCCAGGAGTAGATGAAGAGGCAAGCCTCCTTTATTCAGGATCTGGAGGCTGGGAAAGAGAGAGCTGAAAATGAGGAGAAGGCCAAAGAAGAGCTCGAGCTTAAGAACGATGCTTGGGTCAGAGCTTGTAAGGAAACTCTTGAGGTCCTTCGTTCTTTCAAGAACATGAAAAAGGAGTATGACAACGTGATCGAGGTAAATGATGCCATCCACCAAGATCTTGAGGAGAAGAAGACCACCATACTCTAGGAAGATGATACAATATCCCAATTGAGGGAAGACATAGCCCAACTGAAAGATGGTGTATCTACGAAGTGGGTCACTGGGTGGCTTGCTTCCCAAGACGTTGTTGAGAAAACATACCCCGATCTGAATTTTGACTTTGACATCGCCCCTGAGAAAGAGGCAGAAAAAACTGCTACAGGGGACAAGAGCAAAGCCTTGGAGTCTTCTGCTGCTGAGCTTCCTGAAGCAAATGTGTTGCCTGTTGCTTCTGCCATTACCCCTTTCTCAGCCGATCTCGTTTCTTAGGCATTGGCCTTCAGTTCGCCATCATCTGGTGTTAAGGTCCCTGTTTTTGGGGGTCTTGAGACTTCTTCTTACATGCCTGCTTTGGATCCCTCAGGGGTTTCAACTGCTGAGCTACCAGAGGCTCTATCTTCTGACCTACCAGACCTTCCCGCTATTGAGCTGCTAGACTTTTCTGCTTCTACTTCAACTACTTAGGAATCTTCAATGTAAAAAATTTTTTGTTCTTTTTTTTTTTTTTTTGCATTTGCTTCACAGCATTTCTGAAGCGCTGATGTAACTGTTTATCTTTTGCAGTGAATATCTATTTTTACTGGACTGCTCTATATTTAATGTTCTCCCTTGCCTCCTTGCTTCAAGGAGTACTGAGTTCTCGTGTTGTTTTACTTTATCCTTCCCTTTCCCCTTTGCTTTGAGGAGTACTAAGTTCTTCTTAAAGTAAATTTGTTGAGACTGCGAGCCTAAACGAGCTACTGGCTCATTGAGCTCCTCTCAAAGGTAGGGATTTGACTTTCGGAGAGTTCCATACTTGTGTTTGTTAGATTTGGCGAAGAGAGTAAGTAACTTGGTGCTGAGGTTCATCACAAGTGCATCAATGAGAGCTTTGATGGGGGACTAGCTCGGCAAATGCCAGTCCCATTTTGGCCAGTACACCAAGGAGGGTCTTGAAACAGCTGGCCTTATAGAGATCCTTCTGGAGGTTTATGCAGTCATACGAGCTGGACTTAATCCATAGACATCTGAGAAGTAGGGAGCTGCCCTAGAAGGTCCATGCAGCCATACGAGCTGACCTCAACCTTTAGACATCTGAGAAGTAGGGAACTCAAAAAGTCTACCAAGATTGTCAAGTTCTATTATGGACTTGAAGTTAAGCTCCAAAGTTATGCTGCAACTTATTGTATTGGACTTCTGTTGGATCGCCGAGGGCTGCTAATGCTTGAGATGGATGGGGAGTATCAGGGAAATGTTGAGACTACTGGAGATGTTTTTTCTTTTGGATCAATTGAAGGCAGGAGACCTGTCCGAGCTCTTCTGGATGTTGACCTTGTGCGAACAACTAGTGGTGGTCGTGTTATTGGTGCCCCCCCTTTTTTTTTAAACGTGTTTGCTCAATTACTTTTCAAAAAGTGTAATCAACTTCTTAAATTGAAAAACTCAAAGGTCCGTCGACTTTGGTTCTTGTGCATTCTTTGATTGCATTAAAGCTCGGTGTCCCTACGATTTTACTATATTTTCTTGGATCCTCCTTATTCTCGGAGTCTCTTCTCGAATCATGAAGATTTACCATTCTTCTATTTCTGCTTCTCTTTACCTTCTCTGAATCTTTTGATGGCTGCCCTAATCTTGCCCTTGTTCAAGGAACGAACCTCCTTTGAAATTGAGTGGGAGTGGCAGACTCGTTACTTAGTTCCTTCGTCCATATCATCCTCGAATTTGAATGGGATAAAGAAGAAGTTCTTTCTTGACTTGGAATTGACTCTACGGGCCTCATCTTCTGATGAGCCCTACAATTATCTTCCTCGAGGAAAGACTTCTTTCTTCGAATGAGCTTTGGATATGGGGTTGTGTCTACCCATTCACCACGCTGTTGGTTATATCTTGGCTCATTGAGGCTTGTGTCCTTCTCGCCTCTCTCCTAGGGGATGGGCCACCATGATCAGCTTCTTCCTATTCTGGCGCTTGCGGGGTGATGGCAAGTTTCCCACAGTAGGAGAATTCTTTTATTTTTTCGACCTTAAAGATGATAAGGTCCCATGTTTTTATCTGTTTTGGATGGAGGCACTTTAAACTGCATCGTCTGGTGCTTGACCTTCCTTCTCCTCCTGAGGGATGGCTCAACACTTCTTTTATGTTTCTGGGGACTCTTGGAGGTCCATTGAGCTGCGTTATAGATAGTGTAGGGTTTCTAGGTCTTGGAAGAGCTATTCTTACCCTGGTAAATATCTTGACTACCTTTGTTGTTCAGGTCTCATGATGTCGTTTCCTAATCGAAAGATTTGCTTTTGTTGGTAGGTTCCCTGAATTGGACTTATTAGACGAGATACAAATCGAACAGATGATCCATGTTGAGCATGTGTCCTACTCTGAGCTGATGACACTAGACAACCTATTTTTGTTCAGTGCTGCAAGAGCTGCTATGGACTTTGTTTCTTACCCAGATTCTCCTGATTCCTGTCCTTCCGAATCTGATGAGGATGAGGATGTTGGTACATCTTCTAGGAAACGCAAGAGGAGTGGCTTTGCCAGTGACTCTTCGTCAACCTCATCTGGATCTTCACTGGCAGCAATTTTGTTCTCTTCGTTTGGGCAGAAACTTATGAATCTTCTAACAGAGGCAGAGAAGGAGAGGGATGAGCTAAAAGAAGAGACCGCCCGCCTAAAAGGGAAGAGGTTGCTGAGCTCTGGAGGTGTCTCAAGGGCGATTAAGAACTGAAAACTTTCCTTGTAATCTTTTTACTTCCTTTATTGTATTGCTACTAGATGTTCGAGCATTTGCTCTATCTGATGGTTAAATTCTCCTCCTAGCAAAGTTCCATGCTGAAGATACCCTAGGATGGGGTTCATCCATCTTGGTGGGGCTTGTATAGGCAGTACTTCTTCATCCTCAATGCACACGGACGGTTCTGCTAGGTGCTCCACTGGAATTACCCTGTCCAAGCTTTCCTGCGAGGCTGTTGCCAACCTCGCCAAGGCATCAGCTTGTGAGTTCTCAGCCCTTGGGACATGTCTAATCTTAACTTGCACGAATTTTTTGATCAATTCCTATACATTTCTGAGGTAAATGACCATTTTCTTGCCTTTAGCTTCATAAGTCTCCTCTATCTATTTTACTACCAGCTGGGAATTACTGCAGATCTCCAATTGCTCTGCCTCCATCGAGTGAGCAAAATTGAGTCCAGCAATGATAGCTTCATATTCTGCCTCGTTGTTTGTAGCTTTAAACCCAAATCTGAGGGTGTATTCGACGTCTATTCCATCTGGAGAGGTCAGTATCAGGCCTGCACCGTTTCCTTGAGCGTTGGTAGCTCCATCTATAGAAAGCTTCCAAGTAGGGAGGTTAGGCACTAGCTGTGTTGATTCCATAGGTGCTGGTGTTGTGAACTCCGCGATAAAATCTACCAGAATTTGCCCTTTAATCACAGTTCTAGGCTTGAATCTGATGTCAAACTCCTTGAGCTCTATGACCCACTTTATCAGCCTCCCCGAAGATTCTGGTTTATGCAACACTTGCTTCATTGGCTGTTCTATTGGGCCCTCGATAATATGAA
>CAUOFW020001730.1:0-73548 GCA_963454935.2 Ilex paraguariensis | reverse complement strand
TGCATGGGGTACCCGTCTCTATATTATTAGATCGGGATCCCAGGTTTTATGACTCATGTTTGGGAGAGTTTTCAACGGGCCATGGGGACACAGCTGATGATGAGCACTGCTTTTTCGTCCCCAAATAGACGGTCAGTCAGAGAGGACTATCCAACATTAGAGGACATGCTACGGGCATGCGTCCTAGATCTCAAGGGTAGCAGGGAAGATCACTTGCCCTTGGTTAGAGTTCGCCTATCACAATAGTTATCAGGCGAGTATACAGATGCACCCTATGAGGCGCTATATGGAAGGCCTTGTCGTTCTCCGGTATGTTGGACAAAGATAGGAGAGAGGTCTTCTACGGGTCCAGAATTGGTTAGAGACACTCGGAGAAGGTGGACTTGATTCGAAAGTGTCTTCTTACGGCTTAGAGCAGGCAGAGAGAGCTATGCTGATAGACGGCGACGACTTCTAGAGTTTAAGGGTGGGAGATCAGTGTTTTCTTGAAGGTGATGCCTAAGAGAGGAGTGGTCAGGTTTGGTAAGTGGGAAAAGCTGTCGCTAGGTATATCGAGCCCTTCGAGATACTCAAGAGAGTGGGTGCAGTGGCTTACCGATTGGCCATTACCGTCAAAATTTATCGGGTGTTCATGCGGTATTCCATGTCTCTATGCTCCGGAAGTATACTCCAGATCCGGACACATATGATGGATTGGGGTGAGTTTGACTATTGATGCGGATGGGACCTTCGAGGAGGGACTGGTGCACATAATAGATAGCCGGGAACAGGTTTTGCGAGGCAAGACCGTGCGGCTAGTGAAGGTGCTGTGGCAGCACCGAGGAGTGGAAGAGGTACATGGGAGCGCGAGGACACTATACGTACCAATTACCTTTTTTGTTCGAGGATGGAGATACATTCTTATAGTCATTTAGCATTATTTGACTGTTGCATATGCTGTGAATTGTACGTATATGTATGTGTGAATTTCGGATGAAATTCTTTTAAGGGGGGAAGAATGTAAAACCCAATAAATTTAAACTTTTTGAAAATAATGGCAAAACGGTAATTTTATTGCTATAGTACGGGTCGAAAAATCTGAAATTTTCTGAAACTTTCTGAAACTCGGATGATGAAACGGACTTCACCGTTGGATTCGTCTCGCAAAATTTAGTTGTCCTGTCAAATTTCGTCGAATTCTGAAATAGTCAAATTTGTTTCATTTTTCAAGGCGGTTGAGTCTCGGGTGACCCAAAAACGGGATTTTGGCAAAAAATTTTAAAAGTTGGGAAATAATTTGAAGTAATTTAAAATAAATATATTTTAAATTTAAACCGGGACAAAATTTAATCGTTTCGGAGTTAAAAATAGACCAGGAAAGAATCAGTTGTGTGGCGCATTGTGAGCCAAGGATTTTTGGACTATAAAAAGGGGAAGAAATCAGGCTTCTTCCCCTCCATTGTTGGCTGTTCTTCACGTTAAAAGAAAAGAGAGAGCAAGAGAAGGAAAAAGAAGAGAAACTCACATTCTCTCTACGATCTACGGTGCTCGAATTGACACATGCCAAGAACTAAAGTTGCTCCTCGCGATGAGGGCTACACGTGGGTACCAAGAACGAGTGATTTCACCGAAGATCCACGAAGGAAAATTTTGTGAAATCAAAGAGTTTGGAGCTTGGGAAGTTTTTCTTGAAGCTCTACCTTCGTTCTACGCTCCAAGAGGTAGGGGGGTTCTCCTACTTCGGTTTATTCTTAACCTAGAAGGCCTATAGGAATGGTTGGGAGTATGTGGTTATATGTGTATGTATAGATATTGACCTATATGTATGATTTGGGCATGGAAATGGAAAATGAGTCTAGGAAATGACTTCAATCCAATTCTAGTATAAATTGATATGTGTGGGCTATGTGAACCCATTTCTTGACACTTGAGGATGTTGAAGTGTGCGTAGTCAATATTATGTGATAACATGAAATTTTTGCCTTGAAGGTGTTTGATTAAATGCCTTGTATGATTCCATATTGTTATGTTGATATAAATAAGATGTTGGGCTTGTTATGATATATGACTATATACTTGTTTGGTATATTGAGCATAATGAGGCTTTATGGAAATTCTATGCATATGATATGAATTCCATGGGATTGATGATATGTGATTTATATTGCTCACATGACATTTATTGCATTTTGAGCATGAGGTTGCATCACATTCATGGGCTTAGACATGGGTGTGAGTGGGGTATGCATGGAGTAATCAATTACCATTCCTGGTACTTGATGTGTGGACCCGGAGATGTTGGATCGAAGATCCCACGGAGTCGCATGTTGCATGAGAAAACTTGTGTCGGGTTAGCAAGAAGGGATAGACACTCCCTCGGGTGAGAGGCCCGGCCACTTGGTTCATACACTTACCGGCGGTGAAATTCTAGAAAAGTGTAACGGCGTACGGAGCCAGAGGTGTGATTCTTGAATCCGATACCCAATAAGGGCACATGATTTTAATATATAAATTATTCATTTGATGGGAAACATCCAATGAATTGGTTTTATGAAATATGGTTTGATTTCAAATGATCTTTGGATGTGCCTTCATCAAGGATATTATTTTACACATATGCATCGCATTGCGTGTGAGAGTCGGTGTGGGCTCGGGATAGTATGCATGGGTAAGTTTCATCTCATTACATGTCATGGCATCATAAATTTTCCAACATTTCATTGCATGTAATTGTTGGAAGGTGGGTTGTGGAAAGTTGCATAAAACCATTGCATATGCATCTAGGAGGGGAGTAGCTTCTGTAGGAAACTTTCTACTGAGCGTGACTCACCCTATGCGGGAAATATTTCAGGTACGGGTCATACGCCGAGGGACAGCACTCACTAGGGCACTTAAGGAGGAAGAAAAGCCGACTTGTGGCTTTCCATCCATGTTTTTTTGTAAAAGTAGACTTGTAATTAAATTTTGGCATGTAATGTATGTAAAAGGATTGGAATTTGAATTTATATTAACTATGTTTGATGCATAGGTGTGATGTGTTATAGATCACAGTGGTACATAGCAGTGTTACCCTTTTCAGGCCATGTTACACTTTTACACGTCATGTCACACTTTTACACGCCAATGTCACACTTTTACAATTCAATATCACACTTCATATATTGACATAGGAATCCCGGTTTTAGGGGCGTCAAAAGTATGGATAAATGAACCCGGTGTGGTCATTATTTTATATTGGGTCTCGAATGGGTCATGTGAATGTATATTACACAGGTTGTGTTTTGGGTAGAGCTCCCCATACAAAGGAGACTCTGCCCGAATTTTGTTAAATTATGGATCTCCGTAAATGGGACATTACAGTGCGATATCGAGTTACTCGGTATCCACGGGTATTCCGCTGGTTGATGGGTGATTAACGGACCACCGAATTTTGGGGTGTCACACAAATACTTTCCTTAAAATGGATTTATCGTGAAAAATCTTAGCCCTTTCTTTGGAAATTCTTGAGCTCTCGTATACATCTCTACAGATCTCCTCCAACTCATTCAACTCCAACTTCCTATTATCTCTGGCAATTCTTAAGTTAAAATTCAAGGTTTTGATGGCCCAATAGGCTTTGTGCTCCATTTCAACTGGCAAATGACATGCCTTGCCATAGACTAGCCTTTAGGGTGACATACCTAAAATGGACTTGTAAGCAGTGCGGTAAGCCCATAGGGCATCAGTCAACCTCAATGACTAATTCTTTCTATTAGGGTTCATCGTTTTCTCTAGAATGTTCCTAATATCCCTATTGGCCAACTTGGCTTGGCCATTTGTTTTGTGGGTGGTAAGCGGTGGACACCTTGTGTGTGACGCCATACTTATGCATTAAGGATGTAATTGACTTATTGCATAAATGAGAACAACCGTCACTTATCATTGCACGAGGCGTCCCAAACATCAAAAAGATGTTTTTCCTTTAGGAACTTGACCATGACCTAGTGGACATTGGTCTTGGTTGGGATAGCCTCTACCCACTTGGAGACGTAGTCCACTGCCAACAAAATATAGAGGTAGCCAAAAGACATAGGGAATGGACTCATGAAGTCAATGCCCCAACAATCGAATATCTCAATTACTAACATTGGGGACAAGGGCATCATATTCCTACGGGTCACACTACCCAAACGTTGGCGCCTATCACATTCTTTACAAAAAAACACAATCTTTGATTAAAGATGGCTAACAACAATCGGATTGTAAAACCTTTGTCGAAGTCATTTTGGAAGAGAAGTGTCCACCGCACACTTCGAAATGGCAGAATGCAAGGATGTCCCGTTGTTCATTCTCAGGCACGCATCTCCTCATCACTTGGTGTGGGAAATACTTGAACAAATACAGGTTATTGAAGTAGAAGCACTTCACATCCGCCATAAATCTCCTCTTGTCCTCTGGACTCCAATGTGGTGGAATTTGTCCTGTAGCAAGATAATTTCAAATGTCAGCATACCAAGCACAAACTGAATGAATGAAAAGTGTAAAAACTTGTGAATTTTTGTTTGGTGAGTGGAAATTTGATTAAAATGCAATGAAAAACAAAGTTGGCTAATCCGAAGAGGTCATTCCACAAGTGAAATGGGTAAGAAAATACAAAAACCAAGCTTTCTCTCTCTAAAACTATGTTTTCTTCCTTGGAGCTTATCTCTCTATAACTTTGTGTAGCTGAATAATGATGTCAAGATCTCAAATTTTCATCCATCAGCCACCATATGGTCTGCGAGAGTAGACTTCCCATCAATAGGAAGTGGTTTGACACTTGCACAAGTTAGAACAAACCTAGCCTACAACCTACCATGCCTTCCTCTTTCTCTCTCTTCCTTTTCCATGCTAAATCTTCCAAAAGTCAGATTCTAGATGTAGGTAGGCATGCATGTGTGCAGAATATGTCAAGGGATGTGTGAGAGAAGTATAGTTGGGCCCCATAAGCAAGTAGAGTTTGAGTTACAGGTTTTGGCATTTTTTCAACAAAACCTACTGGTAGGTCGATGACAAAACCTACTGGTAGGTTATGTTCCAGTAAACAAAACCTTCCAATAGGTTTGGCAGATGATCCAGTAGGTTCAACTCCAATGTGCAAAACCTACTGATAGTTTTATGAACAAACCTACTTGTAGGCTTAATTTGCTCCTTTCTTGATCTTTTCACCTTTCAAGCCACCCTTTAAGCCTCCCATTCATCTCCATTGACTTTAAGCACAAAGATGGTGGCTTAACTCAAGTCATTTCCAACTCTTTACCTACAATCACACAGAAACTTCATTAATTGTTAGATTAAGTGCATTTCCTCCCATTTTCACCACAAAAGTAAGTATAAAAAGGGTGCAAATGTATACATGATGTGCAATATTTTGTACTAATCACACCCCCCAACTTGAGTTTTGCTAGTCCCTAGCAAACTTTATTTTCAAATCACAAATTAGAAAACTATAACATTCCATTCGTATAAGAGTAAATCACCAAACAGTTAAAATGCAAAAATCATAATGCAATTAAAGAAATGAAATTGGGCAAGATGAAACAAAACAACTGTGGTTCTTTTCATTAATTTCTTTCAAAAGTTCAGTACAAGGATTTAGAATTCAAAAAAAAAAAAAAGGCCCAATAATCCTAGAGGCTTTTCTATTAGGCCAACAATTCTAATCCTTGCAATGTACAAACTAAAACAAAAAGATCAAACAGAACAACATCCTACTCCTCGTCCTCACCCATAGCCTCGTCGTCCTCACTCTCATACTCACTTTCCTCCTTGTCACTGGATTCATCGTCGTCGGAACCCTACACCTCGACAACCATAGAAGTCATGGGGGCAGAGGTAGAAGGTGTAGTCGGAGGAGGAGGAGGTACACCAGGAATCGGCTCTCCAGGGAAGGTGTGCTAAAAGATCCTAGTCATCATCAATGATAGCCCTTGCATCGTCCCCTCCAAAGCATCTATTCTTTGCAAAACTGTATGGGAGCGGGACAGAGGTGGAAGGCCTAGAAGTAGAAGGCCCAGCAGAGGATGGCTCAGGTCTCTAGGTTCTAGCTCTCTCACCCTTACTCATCGCCATCTGCTTACTGCTACTCGATTTTTTGATAGCTCCAAATTTGGGGGACAGTAGCACATCAGCGACATAGGACTTCATCTTACAAGAAAAGCACATCCTCGTGACTAGGTTGGCAAACGGGAGATTCGCCTCCAGCTTTCTAGCTTGAGCGAACTCATTCACGAACTCCAAGATCAATAAAGCTACGTTCATCCTCTTACCAGTCATAAATGTGTGGAGAAGGGCAAGCCTCTCCACATTAGGTTTCTTCTCTGCACCCTGTGATGTGTTACCTGCAGGAATAACGAGAACCAACAACGAAAAGAACCCAAGATCATTTAACGAACAGATTTTATGGTAGACCTTGACCCGTTGTTTACAACAAACAAGAACCTTGGTATATAGACCTCAACCCACTGTTTGTGAAACAAGAACCTCGGTATAAAGGAAGACGCCACAAACAGTGTGAAAACTCGTTTGATAAGTCGTTGGTGAACGCCATGGAGAATTCCAATAAGTTCGTTTAGTTCTTCAAAGAACCAATGAGAAAACACTCTCAAAATTTGCTGAATAATGATCTGAATTTTCATTGATCTGAATGCCTATTTATAGGCTAGCCATTTACAAGGAAACAATCCTAATCTATTAAGGAAACAAATCCTAAACTAAATAGGAATAAATAAAGACTAAATTTGTGACCCTTTCTCTCAAAAATGCCCTTGAGTGAATAGTGTCACGGTTACTGTAGCATGAACAGTACCATGCTGTAGTACTTATTCTAAACCCTAGTTCAAATAAAATAATAAGACATATGTGGACTAAGCATCCTCAAACCCACTTATTCTAAACTAATAATAAAAAATTATTTAAACAAATTGAAAGGCTTAACAACAAAAAACCAATTGAATCTTAGCCTTAGCCCCTAGCTGGATTCTTCTAGAACTTGAATCATGTTGATGAATCTTTGTTGCCCAAGTGGATCATGGTCAATGGGCCTCCACAAACTTGCTTGATTCCATGCCTCTTGAATTAGTCCATTGAGTACCTCTTTAAACTTCCTTGCTCGTGCTCTCGTAACCGGCCCACTTGGAACTTGAACTAAATCCCTTGAAGTTGTGTTATGATTTGCATCACCCTGGGGGATCAAATTGAAATGCAAGACCTTGTTCATGATCCCGTCTGAGTGCTTGAGGCCCCCGACTTGAATTGTCCCTTTGAATTGGGTCGGTTCCTAGTAGGTCAACTACACATACTCTTGGATTGATTTTACCCCTTGGATGTTGTGTTGATGCACCGAGGTATTCAGGGGAGGCCTGCGGTACTTCATCAAGCTTGCAATCAAATCCGAGGTCACATTCAAAACCCTCTCCCTCACATTCGTCTTGAGAATATAACCGTCCTCGTCCACCACATTCAATCTTTTGTAAAATTCCTTGCACATAGCTAGGTTATACCTGCTAACTAGCTCAAACCAAATCCTAATCCTGTTTCCCTCAATCACTCTTACCACCTCGTGATTTGGCCCGAGAGTAAGCACATCCACATAACGTTGACAAGTGACATTTTTCTCATCGATTTTCTTGTTGCGACATCGTTTTGTGCCTTCTTTCTCCTCTCCCCACTAGGGGCCTCTTCTGTCCTCTTCCAGGAACTAGTGCCTGCGGGTGGTGTAAGACCCATCCTTGGTCATTTTGTGTGAGCTATAAAGATCAGCAGTGCCCCAAACACCACAAAGGCCAACAACCAACCCCACAATCGCTCAATGGGATCAAAAGAGTCGAGAAATGAAGTACTAATGTGAGCCATTGCAAATGAATTCCAAGCTTTGGAGAAGAACTAATGAAATGTGATTTTTGGGGAAAAATTGGAAACCTAGGGTTTTGTGAGAAAATCTAACAAATTTCAGTCAAATCTAAGAAATACTCAACCCTAGTTATGAGAAATGAAATATTTGATGGATTAGGCAAGGTTTTTCGAAACTTGGGGAAGTTTTTAGAGAGAGAAAAATCCTTGGGAGGCCGATAACAATGGAGGGAATGAACAGTCTCTTTGAAAAAAATGACTTAAAACCCTCGATTTCAACTTTCTAGGCAAAAACTACTAGTAGGGCGATCAAAACCTATCGATAGGTTTTGTGCACTGGAAAGTACCTATCGATAGGTTTTGGACTAAAACTCATAGGTATGGGTTATCGAAATAGAAGTACTTCACATCTGCCATAAATCTTTTTCGATCCTCCGGGCTCCAATGCGGTGGTATTTGTCCTGTTGCAAAATAGTTACATATGTCAGCATACCATGGACAAATAGAATGAATCAAAAGTAATTGTTCATCAGGGAAGAAATCAGGGATAGGAATGTCAACATTAGCCTCTTGCACCACCAGTCGAGGTAAATGATCTGCCACCACGTTCTCGACTCCCTTCTTGTCCTTGATTGTCAGATTGAACTCCTGGAGTAGGAGGATCCACCTGATAAGTCTCAATTTGGCATCCTGCTTAGACAATTTATACTTTAAAACCGAGTGATCAGTATAGACTATTATCGGTGAACCAATGATATAGGATCGAAATTTATCAAATGCAAATACTACCACTTTTCAATGGTAGTGTAATTCATTTGGGTTTCATTGAGCATTTTGCTAGCGTAGTATATTACATAAGGTCTATTCTCCTCCCTTTGATCGAGTACTGCGTCGACCGCGTAATCACTCACGTCGCACATAAGCTCAAATGATATATCCCACTTGGGTGGTAGCATAATTGGAGGTGTAGTAATCATGCTTTTGAGTTTTGTAAAAGATGTCTCATAATTATCCAACCACTCGAATGGGACATCCTTCGACAATAAATTGGTCAAAGGTCGAGCCAATGCACTAAAATTTTTAATGAAGCGACGGTAAAAAACCTGCATGGCCCAGAAACGACTTGATATCCTTGACGACTCTCAGTGTAGGGAGGTTGGAGATGACCTCCACCTTTGATTTGTCCACTTCTATCCCCTTCGCCGAAACAATGTGCCCGAGCATAATTCCTTGTGTCACCATGAAGTGACATGTCTCCCAATTCAATACTAAACTCTTCTCCTCGCATCTCTTAAGAAACCTCTCCGAATTCTCCAAACAGCCATTGAAAGAATCCCCAAATACCGAGAAGTCATCCATAAAAATCTCTACTATCCTATCCACCATATCACTAAAGATTCCCATCATGCAATGTTGAAAAGTTCCTGGGGCATTACATAGCCTGAAAGGCATGCGACGGTTGGAAAAAGTACCGTAGGGACAAGTGAAGGTGGTCTTCTCCTGATCTTCCAATGCAATCTCAATTTGATTGTAGCCGGAGTATCCATCTAAGAAGCAATATAATAGATATCCCACTACTCGTTCCAACACTTGGTCGAGGAATGGCAATAGGAAGTGGTCTTTCCTTGTGCATTAGTTAAGCTTGCAGTAATCAATGCACACTCTCCACCTAGTGATCACTCTTGTGGTAATAAGCTCATTATCCTCATTTTTCACCACGGTGACTCTCGACTTCTTGGGTTACTTGCATGGGGCTAACCCACTTACTATCAACAATTGGAAAAATGATGCCTACACTTCAAGTAGTTTTAGCACCTCATCCCTCACCATATCCTTCATAATTGGATTCAACCTTCTTTGTGGTTGTCGGGATGGCTTGGAGTCATCCTCAAGGTAGATGCGATGTGTGCAAATGAGGGGGCTTATCCCCTTAATATCTGCAATTATCCAACCAATTACTCCCTTATGCCTCCTCAATACTTCCAATTCCAAGAGATCCTTTTCTTGCTTTGCCACCAAGGTTGAGCTAATCACCACCGAAAAGGTCTTGTCCTCCCCAAGGTATGTATACTTCAGATGAGATGGTAATGGCTTCAATTCCAACATGGGCTTTTGTACATCAGATTGAAAAATCTTCTTTTCATGCTGTGGAAGCTTCTAAAATGTAGGGATCCATTTGTCTACCCCTTTCAAGTTCTCTAACTCATCTTTCTCATAAACCTCTTCCATATCAAGACTCTCCTCCTCAAATTTCAAGATATCCAAAAGCTCCAAATGTTCTCCCACCAAAGTGTCAATCCTATTGACTTCGTGCATCTCCTCCTCATCCCCTAGTTGCTTGGACAAGTTGAACACATTGAGATCCATAGTCATGTTCCCAAATGCCAATTTCATAAGATCATTCCTGCAATTAATCATAGCATTAAATGTGGCAAGAAAAGGTCTACCAAGTATTACAGGGATTTGGGAGCTAAGATTTGCAACTGGGTGAGTGTCAAGCACAATAAAATTAATAGGAAAGTAAAATTTATCCACTTGGACTAAAACATCCTCAACTACTCTCCTCGGTGTTCGAACGCTACAGTCCGCCAATTGAAGCATGATTGGAGTAGACTTCAATTCTTCGAGTTGGAGTTGTTGGTACACTGAGTACGGGAAGAGTTTAACCCTTCCCCCCAAATCGAGGAGAGCTTGCTCCACCTAGCAGTTTTCAATTGTTATGGCAATGGTAGGACAATCGGGGTCTTTAAACTTTGTATGGGTGTTCGTCCTTAAGATTGAGCTCACTTGCTCGGTGAGGAATGCTTTCCTATGGACATTAAGCCACTTTTTGTGTATTTACACATCACATTGCCATCATTTCATTTTACCCCATCTCCTTGCCCTCTCTTTTGACATCAACCATTGGAGAGTGACACTCCCCTTCATCTATAAACTATACATGCTAAAAGGTGATGTTTAGAGGTTAGAAAACTACAAGGAAATTTTTCAAGCATTTTTGTTGCCGTTGCCGGGGAAGGCCAGTGTCAAATCGAGAAGGTGAATTTCAGACAACGGAGGTAAGCCCTGTGATCGTCATCATAGGATGAGGTACGTTGTTCCGTGTATATATATCCTCATTTGTGTATAATTTGATTTGTAGATAGTTTACTACATGTGGGAAAGGGACGAACGAAACCGATGGGTTAGGCAACCCTTAGAGCCCGACATGAATATTGACCAAAACCCACCCAAGGATGCGGGTGATAATTTTGATAATCTTGATGTCAATCCAAATGTTCCTAGGGGTGGGGGAGTGCCCGAACCTAGAATGCCAAATGTTCCAAGGGGTGGGGGAGTTCCCGAAATTAGAATGCCTAATCCACGGATGCAATTTCCCCCTCCCGTGAATGAAAGGAATAACATCCCAATGGACCCTCAGACGAGGTCTATGAGGGATTTCCTTCAACCAACTCGTAGCACCACACCCTCTTGCATTCATTTTCTGGTCCAAGCTCATCTTTTCCAAGGTAAGCCAGGGATGTTGCAACTACTTCCTACATTCCATGGGATTGAAAAGGAAAATCCCTACTTGCACATAAGGGAGTTTGAGGATATAGTTGCAACTTTCAATGCTAACTATGCTATGGAGGACATAGCTCGACTGAAATTGTTTACTTTCTCCCTCAGTGATAAAGCCAAATCATGGTTGTATGCCTTGCGACCTCGATCGATTACCTCTTGGGCTCAAATGCTCTCTGAATTTTTGAACAAATTTTTCCCGTTCATAGAACCATTGCTTCAAAAAAGGAATTTCAAAATTTTTCTGAGAAGCCTAATAAGCAATTTTATCAATGCTGGGATCGTTACAAGGATTTGCTACAATCCATACCACACCATGGCTTTGAATCATGGAAACTGGTAAGTTTCTTCTACGAAGGAATCACACCAAACCATAGACAATTCATTGACATGATGTGCAATGGCGAGTTCTTGAACAAAGACCCTAATGAGGCCCTGGACTGCTTTAGTACACTGGCCCAAAATGCATAATCTTGGGACATTAGGGATCCCAATGATGTACCTATGACATCCTCGGGTAGTAGTCAACCACAAGGGGGAGGGATAGATGATTTGAGAGACCAAGAAGACTTACTTTCAAAAATTGCTAAACTGTAAAGGAAAGTTGAGAGTCATGAAGTCAATTGGAGACATGAAGTGTCTAATGTTTCTAACATTGTGGAGGGATGTGTAATCTGTGAGAGTGTAGAGCATTCCACATCGGAATGTCCTAACATTCCAGACCTTAAGGAGGCATACCATGAGCAAGTCCACGCATTCAACCAACCAAGGCAATCATTTTCTCCCAATTCGAACACCCACAATCCGGGGTGGAGTAATCACCCAAATTTCAGTTGGAGAAATGAGAATCCCATTCCTCACGGGTCAAATGTATATTCATCTCCTATGCCTCCCAAGAAAAATCAATACCATGGTCAAGGTCAAGCATCTAACTCACAATACCCAAGGACCAATCCACAAGGGTATCAGTCGAACCCGCCACCACAAAATTTTTCTCCAAGCCCTCCATAACAAAGTTTTTCTCAAGGACCATCTAATCCATCCACACACCAACCTCCTCACAAAAGGAATTTGGAGGATATGGTCCATTCCTTTATTCAAAGCCAAACCACCATCAATAACCAAAATGCCACAACCATTAGTAATATAAGAGCCCAACTTACAAAGTTGACAAACTCTATAGGGGCATCTCAACAAGAAAAGGGGAAGTTCCCTGCTCAACCACAAGAGAACCATAGGGGTCAACACGTTGTTGAGTCATCAGAGCCTTTGAGAGAGAGTTGCGAGCAACTCAAAGCTGTCACCACCATTCGTAGTGGCAAAGAAATTGACAAAACCATTTTGCCAAAGGCCTCACCTAAGACCACATTGCCAAAAGGAAAAGAAACCTTGGGTGACACCGACAAGGGTGAGGTGAGTGGAGAAAAAGAGAGAGAGGTAGTTGAGAAAGAAAAATCGATTGATGAATGTGTGTTTGTTCCTCCCATCCCTGGCCCTTTTCCTAGTCATTTGAAGTCACCTGTCAAGGTGGCTAATTATGCTGATACTTTGGAAATGTTTAAGGAAGTGAAGATTAACATTCCACTCCTCGATGTTATCAAGAAAATCCCATCTTATGCTAAAATTTTGAAAGATCTCTGCACGGTGAAGAGGAGATTGAATATCCACAAGAAAGCATTCCTCACCGAACAAGTGAGCTCAATATTGAGGACCAACACTCCTCCAAAATTCAAAGACGCTGGCTTTCCAGCCATTGCCATCACCATCGGACATTGTCGAGTGGAGCAAGCACTCCTCGATTTGGGAGCAACTATTAATCTTCTTCCATACTCGGTGTATCAACAGCTTCAACTTGAGGAATTGAAGCCCACCTCAATCACGCTTCAATTGACAGATCGTAGTATCCGTACACCAAGGGGAGTAGTTGAGGATGTCTTACTTCAAATTGATAAATTTTACTTCCCTGTCGATTTTATTGTGCTTGATACACACCCTGTTGCAAACCTTAGCTCCCAAATCCCCGTTACACTTGGAAGACCCTTTCTTGCTACATCTAATGTTGTAATAAATTACATGAATGGTCTAATGAAGTTGGCATTCGCGAATATGACAATGGAGCTCAATGTATTCAACTTGGCAAACCAACCGGGTGATGATGAGGAAGTAAGTGAGGTCAATAGAGTCGACACATTAGTTGAAGAGCACTTGGAGGTAGAGGAGATGTTGAAATTGAAAGAAGAAGCAATTGTGGATCTTGAGGAATTTGATGAGTAAGAAGGGGTAGAAGAGTTGAAAGGTGGATCCCTATATTCGAGGAGTTACCCCATCGAGAAAAGAAAATTTTTTGTCAGATGAACAAAAGCCCAACTTTGAGTTGAAGCCCTTACCCTCCCATTTGAAGTACACCTATCTTGGTGAAGGTGAAACATTTCCGGTGGTCATTAGCCCTACATTGAACATGGAACAAGAAAAAGAACTCTTGGAGGTGTTGAGAAAGCATAAAGGAGCAATCAGGTGGACTATTGTGGATATCAAGGGGATAAGCCCTCTCATTTGCACCCACTACATATATTTTGAGGAGGATTCCAAACCTTCCCGACAACCACAAAGACGGTTGAATCCCATGATAAAGGAGGTGGTGAGGGATGAGGTTCTGAAACTACTTGATGTGGGGATCATTTTCCAATCGCCGATAGTAAGTGGGTTAGCCCCACACAAGTAGTACCTAAGAAATCCAGAGTTATGGTAGTTGAGAATGACGAGAATGAGCTTATACCTACAAGAGTGATCACCGGATAGAGGGTGTGTATTGATTACAGAAAGCTAAACGCTTGCAAACAAAAAGACCACTTCCCATTGCCAATCCTCGATCAAGTTCTAGAATGAGTAGCTGGGCATCTCTTCTACTGCTTTTTAGATGGATACTCCAGCTACAATCAGATTGAGATTACTTTGGAGGATCAAGAGAAGACCACCTTCACGTGCCCCTATGGTACCTTTGCCTACCGCTGCATGCCATTTGGACTATGCAATGCTCCGGGGACATTTCAACGCTATATGATGGGGATTTTCAGTGACACGATGGAAAAGATAGTGGAGGTCTTCATGGACGACTTTTTGGTATTTGGGGATTCATTCGAGGGATGTTTGGCAAACTTGGAGAAAGTACTAACAAGATGTGAGGAGAAGAATCTAGTCTTGAATTAGGGAAAGTGTCACTTTATGGTGACAGAAGGAATTGTGCTTGGCCACATAGTTTTGGCAAGGGGTATCGAAGTTGACAAATCCAAGGTAGAGGCCATCTCCAACCTCCCCACGCCAAGAGCCATCAAAGGCATTCGGTCATTTTTGTGGCATGCAGATTTTTATCGTCGATTCATAAAGAATTTCAGTGCATTGGCCCGACCCTTGACCAACCTGCTATCCAAAGAGGTCCCATTCGAGTGGTCGGATAATTGTGAGGCATCCTTTAAAAAACTTAAAAGCATGCTAGTCACACCTCCGATCATGCGACCACCCAATTAGGACCTACCTTTTGAGCTCATGTGCGATGCAAGTGATTACGCGGTCGGTGCAGTGCTTAGTCAAAGGGAGGGAAATAGACCGTATGTGATACACTATGCCTAGCAAAACAATGAATGAGGCTCACATGGAGAAAGAATTGCTAGCTGTAGTGTTTGCTTGAGATAAATTTCATTCGTGCATCATTGGTTCGCCTATTGTTGTCTTTACTGACCATCCTGCCTTGAAGTACTTGTTGTCTAAGCAGGATGCGAAACCAAGACTCATTAGGTGAATACTCCTCCTACAAGAATTTGACTTGACGATCAAGGACAAGAAAGGAGTTGAGAACGTGATGGCAAATCACTTATCCTCATTGGTGGTGCAAAAGGCCGATGAGCACATCCCTATCCCTGACTTTTTCCCTGACGAACACTTGCTTTCAATTCATTCTGTGTATCCTTGGTATGCTGATATATATAATTACCTTGCAACAAGATCGATTCCACCGCAATGGAGCCCAACAAGATAATTACCTTGCTCTCTTTTCTCTCTTCAACTCCTGATTCAGCCAGCCGAGTGGGTGGAAAATATTTGATTTTTCAGAAATTTTTTCCTATTTATACTTTTTTATTTGCGGTCCACATCGCTTTACTCGTTTATCACTTCCGGGTCCGTTTTTAACCCGAAACCACTTAATTAAATTTTGATTTTAGTTAAAATTAATTTTATTTGAAATTTTATTCAATTATAAGGAAATTTATAATTTCTATTTTTGGAAACCTTTGAAAGTTCATTCGTCACCCAATTGTCTCGAAAAATGTGTAAAATTTGACTATCTCAGAATTTGACAAAAATTGACATGGTAACTCAATTTTGCGATACGAATTCAACGACGCAATTCGTTGCGTCATTCGAGGTTTAGAAAGGTACTAATTTTAAACCCGTATTATAGTTGCAAAATTACCATTTTACCCTTTGCTGGAAAAAGTTCAAATTTTCCCAGGTTTTACATTTTTTCCCTTGTACCAGAATTTTATCCCCGAAATTCACACACACATGCACATATAATCACATGCATATGCAACATTCATATAACACTAATGACTATAAGAGTGTACATTTATCCTCAAATAAGGAAGGATAATTGGCACAGATAGTGTCCTCGAGCTCCCATGTCGCCGCCTCCACTCCTCGGTGCTACCACAACACCTTCACTAGCCTCACGATCTTGCCTCACAAAACCTACTCCCGGCTATCCATGATGCTCACCAGTCCTTCCTCAAAGTTCCCATCAACATCAACAACAAGCTTTCCCCAATCCACCACATGAGTCAGATCCGAGGGTGTATTTTCGAAGCATGGAGACATGGAATACCGCTTGAACACCCGATAGATTTGGCGGTAACGCCAATCAGTAAGTAACTGTACCCACCCTCTCGAGTACCTCGAAGGGCCCGTTGTACCTCGGTGATAGCTTTCCCCGCTTGCCAAAGTTGACTATTCCTCTTTTAGGCATCACCTTCAAGAGGACATGATCTCCCATCTCAAACTCCAAAGGTCACCGTCGTTTGTCGGCGTAGCTCTTCTACTGGCTTTGAGCCGTGAGAAGACGCTTCCGTATAAGGTCCATCTTCTCCGAGGTGTCTCTAACCAAATTCAAACCCGTAAAGGGTCTATCTCCCACCTTCGTCCAACATATCGGAGATCGACAAAACCTCCCATATAATGCCGCATAGGGTGTCATTTATATGCTCGCCTGATAACTGTTATTGTAGGTGAACTCCACTAAGGGTAAGTGATCTTCCCAGATCCCATTGAGATCTAGGACACATGCCCGTAGCATTTCCTCTAATGTCTAAACAGTCCTCTCAGACTGACCGTTCGTCTGGGCATGAAAAACAGTGCTCATCATCAACTGTGTCCACATGGCCCACTGGAAACTCTCACAAAAATGAGCCGTGAACTTGGAATTCCGATTCGATACTATAGATACGAGCACCACATGCAACCGAATAATCTCCCGTATATATAACCTACAGAATTTCTCCAATGTGAAGGTCATCCGCACCACCAAAAAGTGTGCTAACTTCATAAGTCGGTCCACAATCACCCACATCATGTCATGTCCCCGCGATGTTCATGGCAAGTGAGTCACAAAATCCATTGTGATATGTTCCCACTTCCACTCAGCTACCTCCACGGGTTGGAGTAATCTCGCTGGTCTCTAGTGCTCAGCCTTAACCTGCTGACATATGAGACATCGTCTGATAAAGTCTCCAATGTCTCTCTTCATTCCATTCCAATAATACTGGCGACGAAGATCATGGTACATCTTCGTACCACCTGGATGCACAGTAAAACGGGAACAATGGAACTCTCTAAGAATCTCCTCTCTGAGTTCCGCAGACAGAAAAACCACAATCTTTCCCCTAAACTAAAGACTATCATTTGAGTGAATGGCCCAGCCCTCATCACCTGTACCTAACCGTATTCGGTCCTTGATGGATGATAACTCTGTATCCTGTCCCTGAGACTTAATCACCCTGCTCAGTAGGGAAGGTGTAGCCACTAAACTTCACAAAGTACCCTGAGCCTGTCCCATGTAACGTAGCCCAAACTGCCCCACAGCTCGAGCATCTGCCACTCCCGGGAAGCCACACTAGCCAAGATCCCCCGTGACTTCCTACTGAGTGCATCAGCCACCACATTTGCCTTACTGGGATGGTAATGCAAAGTGAAGTCGTAGTCCTCTAGAAACTCCATCCACTTGCGTTACCTCATATTGAGGTCCCGCTATGTAAAGATGTACTTCAGACTTTTGTGGTCCGAAAATACCTCAAACTACTCACCGTATAAATAGTAGCGCCAAGCCTTCAAGGCAAAAATAATAGCTGCCAATTCCATGTCATGTGTAGGGTAATTCTGCTCGTGGTTCTTTAACTGCCGAGAACCATAAGCTACCACCCTCCCGGACTACATCAATACACAATTGTGTCCGTCCTTCGAGGCATAACAATACACCGTGTACCTCTGTCCCTTTTCTAGAACGATCAAAATAGGAGCTAACGTAAAGTCTCCTCTTCAACTCCTGGAATGCCTTCTCACACGCATCATTCCACTCATACTTGACCTCATTTCAGGTCAACTTGGTCATAGGAGCAGCTAATCGAGAGAAGTCCTCAATGAACCTCCTATAGTACCTTGCCAATCCCAAGAAACTGCGTATCTCAAAGACTAACTTCAGTCTCCCCCAATTCATAAACTACTTCCACCTTCTCCGGGTCCACGGATACACCCGAAGCCGACGCTACATGTCCCAAAAACTTCACCTCAGTAAGCCAAAATTCACACTTGCTGAACTTGGCGTACAACTGATGATCTCTCAACATCTGGAGAACAATCCTCAAGTGACCCTCATGCTCCTCCTCAGACTTGGAGTAGATCAAGATGTCGTGAACAAAGACTACAACAAACTGATCTAAGTAGGGTTGAAACACCCTATGCATAAAATCCATGAATATCGTTAGAGCATTCGTCAATCAGAAAGGCATGACTACAAACTCGAAATGCCCATACCGCGTCTGAAATGTTGTCTTAGGCATATCAGCCTCCCTAACCCTCAATTGATGGTAATCGATGCGAAGATCTATCTTGGAGTAGACTCACGCGCCTCTTAGCTGATCAAATAAGTCGTCAATCCTCGGCAAGGGATATCTATTCTTGATAGCAACCCTATTCAACCGTCGATAGTCTATGCACAGTCAAAGGGTTTTGTCCTTCTTCTTGGCAAACAACACCGGAGCGCCCCAAGGTGAAGTGCTTGGTCTAATGAAGCTCTTGTCCAATAATTTTTGCAATTGGACCTTGAGTTCCTGTAACTCGGTTGGTGCCATCCTATGTGGAGTCATAGAAATAGGCGATGTACCGGGATGCAACTCAATGTTGAAGTTTACATCCTTATGTGGAGGTAATTCCGGTAGTTCCTTTGAAAAAACATCCTCATACTCACATATAACCCGAGATAGACCCAACTCCTGTCTCGCCTCGTCCTCCAAGGTAAGGCTTACAAGCCAACCCATCAACTGTCCATGCCATCTTGAGTCATACACGGCTTGGGGTAAAGCTTCATGTTTTTTCCCCTAGAACTTAAAACAAACATCATCTAGTGTGTAAGTAGTGACCCTCTTCCTATCACAATCAATGACAACCCGATGGGCCGCCAACCAATTCATGCCAAGGATCACATCAAACTCTGACATGTCCATGACCCTAAGGTCCACGGTGAGTAGAATCCCCAAGATCTCTAACTCACAATCCTGACATATCTGATCAACTCTCACCCTAGCTCCTAGGGGAGAACTCACATGCAGTGGCTTTTCCAAGGTCTCAACCTCTAAGCCCAAGTCTTTCACACATGATGCAACAATAAAAGAATACGATGTACCAGAATCAAATAACACTCTAGCTCATAATCGAGAGAGTAGGAATGTACCCTGTATCACCAACAAATTTGTCGGCTTCGTCTGTGGCACCATGGCGTAGATACGCCCCTGGGTTCCCGAAGTCCTGGCTTGTGAGCCCTGGCCTCGACCTTGACGCATGCCCTGGCCTACTTGCGGAGTTCTCGCACGAGAAGTAATAGGAGCCTGTGTAGCACCCTGGAACTGATACTGGTTCCCCTGGCCCATGGTGGGGTAGGGAGGAATATATTGTGTCTGCGGTTATCCCACTGAAGTCTGGGACTGACATGATCCGTAACCTTGGGATCCCTGCCTCTAAAGGCAATCCCGTTTTATGTGACCCAACTGATGGCAATGGAAACATGCCCGTGAGCCTGCTTGGCTAGAAGCCCTAAAGTGTCTCCTTCCTTGGGAGGATTGACCCTGACCTTGGCCTTGATGACCGCGGCCCTGTCCTTGGAATCCTTGAGGAGTAAAAGTCCTCTATTTCTTCCCCGAGCTAGAAGAAGAGAATTGGCCCTCCTTCTTCTTGTCTTTAACACCCGCTTCCTAGATGTTTTGTGCATCTTCTACTTCTCCCTCAATGGCCATAACTGTCATGACCATCGAGTCCAAATCTTGCAGAAGAAGACCCATAATTTTGCCTCGGATGGACAACTTCAAGCCATCCTCAAACTTCCTTACCTTGGCCAAGTTTGTGGCCACATAATCATCGGAGGCTGATGTGCCTTGAACTTCTGGAGGTTACTTGAGCCTCCTTGTCCTCCACTTGCACCAGTCTGTGCAATGATGGCAGCCGTAGCAGTAACCTGTACTATGGTAGCAGTTGTTGTACCAACAGCCTCCACTAAGGTTTGTTAGTCAAAAGTTAGTGGTGGTTGGTTATTGTTCCATCCACCCCGACGTCCCCTTGTTCTAGTTGTCATCTACACACATGTCAAATGACAATAGAACATTCACATAACATCCCAAGGTAGGGATCAAACTTGAAACATTGAGATTTTATCTCCTTGTTTCCCTAGTAGAGTCAATACCACCCACTAGTAGACATTTATACCCTGAACTAGCCCGTTCATTTCTTTTCCGACCCCCAAGGTTATGTTTTCTAACTCTAGTTTCTCTTTCCATATACATTTTACCATGTATATAATGCACATAATCACATAGCATGTAAGATGAAATGTACGACACATGTAATGGTCTAGACCCAATGCCCGTCAATCCCTAGGTAATCCGTATACCTATGCTCTGATACCAAGTTATGACGCCCCTAAAATCGGGGGTCCCATTGATCTCCCGTCAACCCATGAAAATACCAGTGACTGTCGCATAACCCGACATCATGTTTATCACATTCCTGTAATCGAGATTACGATCCACACGAGGATCCGTGTTTACTTTAATCATTTAATCCCGTCGAGGTTCAATGTACCCCAATGTATCTCATTTAAGGTCCATTTATATCATTGAAGCCAAAGGACTCATAGCCCAAAAAGCATGGCAATGCATTCTTAAAATTTTAGATTTTTGGAAAACCTTCCGGAAGGTTTTACTCACTTGGAAAGTTCTTCCGAAAGGTTTTGTCTACTGGATAATTTACATGTCCAAGATGACATTTAACCAAAGTTTTACAAAAACTTGTCTCCAAAAGCCACAAACTGGCTTTCTTCATCCTCGAGGCCCCGAGTGTGAGTCCTTTCCCGGTATGAACCCCGCACTTGAAATGTTTCCCGTATAGGGTGAGCCAACGCCTAGTAGAAAATCTACTATCCCAACCTAAGTGCATATGCAATGTTCATATACAACATTCACAATCCTTCAATCATTCCAATCAACAAGATATATGTTTCATTTTGGAATCTACCATGCCAAGCCATGAATAAAATGAAATTCACTCACACACCTAAACCCAAGCCTTCACCTGCTCTCCCCACACTATGCAATGCAAGTATAAAACATTTATCTTTGATGAAATACATCCAAAGATCATTTTGAAACAAAACTCATGTGTTTATAAAATCCAATTCATTTCTGGATGTTTCCCATCAAATGAATCATTTATAGAGCCAAAGCCATGTGTCTTTATTTGGATAGTGGAATTCTGGTGTTGCACCACCGGCTCCACGCACCGATACACTTTTTTGGACTTGCACCATAGAAAGTGTATAAACCAGTAGCCGGGCCTTGCACCCGAGGGGGGATCTATCCCTTCTTGCTATACTCGACACAAGTTTTCCATGTATGCAACCATGCGACTCAGTAGCATATTCAACCCCACTTTCCCGCTCATCAAAACACCAAATGTGGTGATTGATCCAACCATGCACTCACACACCCATACTTGTATGCCAATTGAGCTATTTAACCAATCTCAACACACAACTTGGCAATTTATATCAATTGCACATAATCACCACCAATCAACATGAGGTTAGCACATTAACAACATATCGTTACTCATGTTTACTCAACAAAATTCATGGCATGTTACACAAACTCATACCATAACAACTAAATTCCACATAGGCATTTATCAAGACACCTCCAAAGCAAAATAATTCATGTTATCACATAAATTAATCCAAGTCATTCACATGGTACAATGACAATATTTATCAAATTACCACAATTTCACAAGTGAATCCCCTATACCAAAAGTAACTAGGAACATGCCTAGGCCAATTCCATATCCCTTTTTCCACATATCCATAACCCTAGTTAAGAACCTAGGTTAATGTATTCCCCTTACCCATTTCATATGACATTTAGGAAAGAAAATAAACCAAGGTAGGAGAAACCCTACCTCTTGGAGCGTAAAGTGAAAGGAGAAACCTCAAGAACACCTCCCAAGCCCCAAAACTCTTGATTTCACAAAATCCTTCCCTTGGATCTTTGGTGAAATCCCTCTTTCTTGGTACGTACACGTACCCCTCGTCGAACTCTTGGTCCAAGCACTTCCAACCAACGAAGCTCCTTGGATCGCAAAAGAAAGGTAGAAAAATTTTGGATTTCTCTCTTTTCTCTCTTCAACGTCTGATACAGCTGGCCAAGTGCGTGAGAAATATCTGATTTTTTAGATATTTAGCCCTATTTATAATTTTTAATTTGCGATCCACATCAGCCCACCCGTTTATCACTTTCGGGTCCGTTTTTAATCCAAAACAACTTAATTAAATTTTAGTTTTTGTTCAAATTAATTTTATATGAACTTTTATTCAATTACAAGGAAATTTTATAATTTCCATTTTTAGAAACCTTTGAAAGTTCATTCGTCACCCAATTGTCTCGAAAAATGTGTAAAATCCAATTATCTCAAAATTCGACGAAAATTGACGTGCTAACTCATTTTTTGTGATACGAATTCAATGGTGAGGTCCGTTGCATCATCTGACCTATAAAAATGTACTGATTTTAAACCCGCATTATAGTGGCAAAATTACCATTTTGCCCTTTGTGGGAAAAAATTCAAATTTTCCAGGGTTTTGCAGAACACAGGGCCTCTTAGGCCATTAAAACTTTAAATTTCAACTTGAGAATGGCTGGTGAACATAGGAAGTTGGAAATGAATGAGTTGGAAGAGATTCGACAAGATGCGTATAAGAGCTCCAAAATCTCAAAGAAACGGGCTAAGATCTTTCACGATACTTCCATTAAACGAAAATCATTTTGGCCCCGTCAAAAAGTTCTCTAATACAATTCTCACCTCTCAATTTTTCAGGAAAAACTCCGATCCCATTGGGATGGCCCCTATCTTGTCAAGATGGCTTACCCCCAACGGAGCTGTTGAGATCACAAACCTCGAAGATGGCCAAACTTTCAAGGTCAAAGACTTAAGCCATTCTTTGAGGGTTTTGAAGGGAAAGAAGTGGCGGAAGATTTGACGAATCCCGTATATCCAAATTTGATGGAGGACTAGCTAGTGTTTATGATTTCCAGTGTACAGTTACTTTTATTTACTTATGTTATTTCTATTTCATGTCACTTACTTTCGTTGGTTGTATAGCATTGTTTCCTAATTTCAGATCTTGGTGCTTTTGTTGAAGCTCAATCGCGAGGTGTTCTCTAACCCTATTCATCTTTTTACTATCCGTCATTGCATATTATATCCTTTTGTTGCATTGAGGACAATGCATGATTCAAGTTGGGGGTGAGGTGCACCATTTGCATGATACACCAAGGTTGTTAGGAAATTTGTGTGAAGTTTTTATGATACAGATTTTTGCTTGCATTAGTGAGTGCACCATTTGCATGATACACCAAGGTTGTTAGGAAATTTGTGTGATGCAGATTTTTGCTTGCATTAGTGAAAAACATGTGAAAATTTTGAAAATTTTTGATGGAAAATATCTGATTGTTGACCTGTATTCCCTTATGAAGAGTGTGTGAGTTGGATGACATGTTGATCTTTGTTGTGAACTTTGTGCGCATGAGCATTCAATGGAAGTAGATTCTATGCATGAGTAGCAGATATGTATTGATTTTTGAACTCAACTGTATGTGACTCTTGGATGTGTAATTTCGACAATTTATGGATTGGATTCATGTTTTAAGCTTGACATAAGTAGTGGATATGAGTAAGGACCCATGGGAGCTTTAGTGCCAAATCCTTTTTGGAGGGAACCTACAATTACTCAAAGAACAATTTTTCAATGTCAAATTTGTTCAATAGTCTCGTTATGCTTGTTTTTGTTAGGTGCATTTGGGATAGTAGGTTGACTTGTCTTGATTGTATAATGTCATTCCATGCAGACCTAGTGACTTGATCCGAAATGTGTACACCCAAGTGTAGGCGATCAAGTTAAGTTGTAGTAATAATCCGGTGAAGTCCAAAATTGAATCCACAGGGAACTATGATTCGTGTTTGAAGTAAGCAATAATAGAGACCAAATAACTTGGAAATTTCGAGTTTTTGGAGTGATGGGGTTTTCTTGAATAGAATAAAAGATTCTTTTCAAGAGTTTTCTAGACAAAATATAAGATTCTCAAAATGTAACAGCCACCCTTTAGATCGAGGATCAGGACATGTAATAGAGTATCCGTTTTATTATGTTTGTGCTTTATAACTCAATTAACTCCAGTGTCAACAACAAGTTAATCGGTGTATAAAGATGGATTGTGAGAATTAAGCACATGATTCCGATGTCTTTCTAGAAGTATACAAGAATTGTTTGTGCCGAGATTTAACCCGTCTACAAACAAGCAAGTGTTTCTACAAGACATCCAACCATGGAATTAATGATCCATTCTTTGAATAAAGCGCAATGATGGTGGGGATTGAAAGGTTGTCATGAAGAGCTAGTTGGG
This sequence comes from Ilex paraguariensis, assembly GCA_963454935.2. Classification (NCBI taxonomy): domain Eukaryota; kingdom Viridiplantae; phylum Streptophyta; class Magnoliopsida; order Aquifoliales; family Aquifoliaceae; genus Ilex; species Ilex paraguariensis. The sequence continues at coordinate 48,871 of CAUOFW020001730.1, read as the reverse complement.
GTACTTGTATTGAACCAACGGGTCTTTCTATGCAGGAGTCATCCGTACCATAGATGGAGCCCTTGGTTATGTAAATTACCTCAACTTTGCTAGGTACATTCAATCGCTCAATGAACAGGTGGAGTATAAAGCATTAAAGTATGAAGAAGTTGCACAAACATAACTTTCAAACAATCTTTACATGTTCATCACCTCTTACTAAAGAGTGAATGAGGAACTACTCACTTTTCATGGCCTTGGCAAAGCTAGAAAAGTGAGTGCTACTCATCCCTCCAAATAGAGAAACTACTAAGTAAAGCAAACTAAACAAAGAGCTTATCTTCAATGAAGAATAAGTGAATCACTTTCCACCCTTAACGGCTTTGGTAAAGCTCTAGAAAAGTAGAAGAGTTTCACTCTTCTAAGAAAGAAGGATGCTCAAGCAATGGAAGTGAAATACATGCACAATAAAAGTAGAAGAAAGCTAGTTGCTTTTAGAGGGTTACCACCACGACCACAAGATGAACTACCTCTCGTGATACATTGTAAATAAAAGCAAGTACAACTACAAGGGGAGTCTAAGCCTCCATCATGGTTGTCACAACATGAATGTAAAGACTTAGCATAAGTAAATAAAAGACTTCAACTACAAGGGGAGTCTAAGCCTCCATCATGGTTGATATAAATGTAAAATGAAAACATAAACATGAAGTATTCAAGAACTAGATTACTAAAACACTCTTACTTTACAAGAACAAAGATTGCTCCCCCTTTTCTCTACAAGAGGAAGAATGCCTTTTAAGCTCCCAACATGGGAATATTTATAGGCAAGGAAGGGGAGGGGGGGTAGGAGATAAGAGAGGATGAGTGAATAGTGTTTGCCGCCCATGGGAATCAACTATTCTGCAGGCAGTCTGCAGAGGGACTTTCGAACGTGATCTGGCATTCGAACGTTAAGTCTGTCTTTTCTTTAAGGACGTTCGAACGTGAGATGCTATTCGAACGTTGTCTGTGTATTTGCTTTGAGGACGTTCGAACGCTAGATGGGGTCTGATTCCTTCCACTCAAGTGGCCTGTGGTCACTGACTTGGTCACTTCCATACGTATTGAACAACCTTGACTTTACACTGAGCAACTTAGTCTTCAGTCACTCAAGACAACGTTCGAACGTGGAATGACGTTCGAATGTTGTACTCAAGTACTTCTGGTTCTTCTTTCTTACTACAACATGCCAGGTTCCAGTGGTGTAATCTTCTCAGGATTCCAGAGGACGTTCGAACGTGGTACTCAAGTACCTCAACATTTTCCCTTTGTTGACTGCAACACGCCACGTCTCAGCAGTTGGTCTTGGCAGGATTTCAATGGACGTTCAAACGTGGGTTGACGTTCGAACGTTCTTGCTTTGTTCCAACGTTTTGCAATTTTGTTCCCTATTGTGCTGGTGTTACATTTAAGTGTAATTTTTGTTGTTCTTGAGCCTTTGTTCACTTTAGGACCTGAAATGTCATTACTTAAACTCCATCAAAGTACAATTAGTCCAAAAAGGCATAGTAGAAATTGTTAACTATACACACGAATCACCTAGAAGTGATCTTAGGCCATCCTTGAATATTTTGAGCCTTTGCCCTTTTTCTGGAGAAATTATTTATCCCTAGTGCCATGTTTGATCCTTGTTGAAAATTTGTTTCTATGCCACACATTAAACTAAGCCAGTGAAAAATGAAAAATATCTACCTTACCTTGGTTGTTCCTAAAGCAAAAATGAGTGATTGCAAAAGAAGGAAGTGTGGTGTGGAAATTCAAGCAAGGGATGATGAATGTGAAACTCAAAGAGTTGAAAAAAAAAAGAAAATGAAAATTCAAGAAAAGGAAGAAAAGGGGTGAGAAGATGAAAGAATGATCGAAAGAAAAAGAAAATGTTAAGGAAAAGAAAGAAAAGAAATAAAGGGTTTAGTGATGGTGTGAGAATCAAAATCCAATGAAAAGGGAAGTGTTTTTCTAAAATAAAAGTGTCTCACTCGGAACAATCCTCTTTGCTATCCTATATCCTTCATTTCATTTACCTAAATATCCCCCCAAGGCCCCATTATAACCCTTAAAGTCCAAAATGATCTACAGAAGCATGGGAGGTGCATGATTTTAGAGGAAATGATGAGTTAAGTCTTACTATCTAATGCCCTAGCATTCTGTTCATGAGACTATGCCAAGGTCGCTTCATTTTCTTTTATGAACTTTATTTTTGGATTACATGTGCGCACACTTTGTTTTGGACACAAGATTCTATCTCACATGTACATATGGAATGCATACCAGGATAACTTAAGTGTATTTCATTGCTTTGGAGTGACCCTTGGTGAGTTTTGCATTGAAACTGAATTTGTCTAGCTATTCGAATGTGAATTCTATTGCGTAAATGCTCAAATTACTTGTTTAATTCACACACACACAAGTTGAAAATAAATTTGTAGGTGCATACTTTAGACAAGTGTCTAAGACTATGATGTTGCTCATGTACACTTAGTTCAATCATTTGATAAATTTGTTAAAAAGCTCCATGCTTGTAAGAATGAGGGAATATGTCTCAAGTTTTGGATATTTGAAGAGAGTTAGGAATGCTGGTTTGAACTAAATTCATGTTTTACATTTTAATGTGCATTTTGATATCTAAAAGTAGGAGGCTATGTTTTATATATTTAGTACATCAAAATTTTAAATCGCATTGCAATTTCAGTAATAAATTGGGCACGATAGTTCAAATGGTGATTTACAAGTGGTATATGTATAGGGTAGAGTATAGGTTATAAAGAGAGTGTTAGAATGTTCAGGGGAGGTCCTAAAATGAAAATGAGTGGTGAAGGGTTGCTTAACAGAAGTTTTCTGCAAACTAGCCAAACCGTACCGGTACCATTGAGGCTACTAGAGTTCGGCGTACCAGTATGCATACCGGTACGCTTCGTCTAACACGCCAAAGGTCAGGTTTTTCTTTTTAATCAAATTTTTTGGCTAAACCTTCACTTCCCACATTTGTTTCAACCCTAACTCTCTCTCTCCCTCACTCGAAAATATCCCAACCCCCAAATCCCTTCATCTCTCTCTCAATCCATAAACCCACTTCCTATTTAAGCCTTAATTTTGTTCAATTTCGACCTTGGAACCCTAGATGCCAAATTTCCCCAATCCTCAAGAACTTTCAAATCTCTCCAGGTAATTTCTAATGGCTCGTCATCTAGAGGTGTGCCTTGAGGTTATAGACCCAATTCAGGGTCTTCTCCTGCTTCTCATTTCCTTCTTCGCTATAGGGGCATTGTTGCTGTGCATGGCCCAGACCAAAAAGGCGGGACCAGACTCTTCGCCACCTAAGGGTTCTAGCAGTCGCAAGAGGAGTAGAGAGGGGGTCTAGTGTTGATAGGAGTGAGCTGAGGAAGAAGGCAAAGAATGAGGCTAGGGATCGACTGATCCAGGAAAAGGGGGTCACTTGCGAGTGGTACTTGGACTCCATTTCTCTTATCCCAAGGAATGAGGCAATGAGGATCATTGAAGCACATGGTATGTTTTTTTGGTTTGAGCCCATGGACGGGTATAATTTTTCAATGTACAGGGAGTTTTACCAAAGACTCCGTGTGGCAGAGGTAAATGGGGTGGAGGTCTTGAAGTTAAGTGTTCGGGGTAAGGTGCTTGTGGTTACTCCCGATGAAATTGCCACCTTACTTGGAAACTACAAGAGACCACCTCCTACCTCACTAGTTTATCCCCATAATGTTCCCCGACCCAAGAAGATGCCTGAATAGGTTGAGCTGATGTATAAGGATCCGAGTACCTTCAAGGGAACAGTTCAAAGTGGGAGGTTGAAGCCCACTTATGGACTATTGAATAAGTTCCTCCATTGTAATCTTTCACCAAGAGGTGCAGAGAAGAAACCAAATGTAGAGAAGTTGAACCTTGTGGATGCAGTCGTGTCAGGGAAGACAATAGACTTTGCTTTTCTCATTTGGCAAGAAATGAAAAAGTTTGCTGAGACGCAAAAGCCCATGATCAAGCTGCCATTCGGGAGCTTGATAACCCGGATGTGCATGCCCAAAGTCAGGGGCTATGCTTTTGACAAGATCACACCCCCAGAACTTGGAGCCATTGGCAGGACTAGCAAGAAGAAAAGTAAGGCAATGAGTAGGGGAAGCGTGCCAAGACCATGGTTGTTGGTTCTAACGGCCCCGGTGCATCTTCAGCTACTGGGCCATCCACTATTGCACCTAAATGTTCGGTTCCCCAGCACCTCGACGCACTAAAGGCTACGGTGCATGGGATTCAGGCGATGTTGAAACAATTGTTTAGGCATAATTTTCCCATGAGGCCTATCCTAGGAGAATCCTCACCACCTGCTGCTGCTCCCTCTACATCTAGGCCCTCCGCTTCCATAGTGGTTGAGGTAGGTGATGATGAGGTTGATTTTGATGGGGATGAGGAGGGTGAGAGTGAGTTTGAAGAGGATGATGACAACAATGATGATGATGGAGATGGGGATGAAGAGTAGTTGTGTAGCCTTTGTCTTTTTCTTTTGTGTTGGGTTGTACTCAATTAGGATGGGGTCATTGGCCTGGTAGAAGAATCTATAGGAAATAGGCCAATTTTTGTTTGTTTGACTCCATGTACTTCAACTTTGAAACATAGTAATGAAATACCACAATTCTGTTCCATCTTGTCCATATTTATTTTGAAAATTTCATTACGATTTTGTATTTTGATTTGCAGAGGATTGTCATGTGTTAGTCTTGCTATGCTGTTTTGAAATTAAATTTTGCTAAGGGACTAGCAAAACCCAAGTTGGGGGGTCTGATTACCACAATACTTTGTAGATTTTTATGTGCTAATCATCTTGTTTTAATTGCCTTTGAAGATTAAATAATGGGAGTTGTGTTAATTGAGTTCTTAACGATGATATTTGGCATTTGCAGTTAAAAAGTGCTAAATGAGACCTCTTAAGGCCTTCTCAAACCATTTGGGATGAATGGGGATGAAAAGGTAGCTTGGGGACAGCTCAGGAGAGGAGGAAATTAGAAAATCAGAAAACCAGTCAAATCGTACTGGTACGCGTACCTGTATGCTGAGGCTACTGCAGTTCGGTGCTTTGCCTGATCTGCCCAAATGCTCTGCAACTCAGATCTGCTACTTTGAGGGTCCCACCAAGACATCCTTATGCAACTCCCTCACATGCCCAACACTCAAAACACCCCTTGGGACACCCATCTTGGACTTTTGGAAGCTTGGCCATCAATGAGTAGAGAGAAGAGAAGAGGAGCTGGGTGTGCACACAAGCTCTGCAACCCCTCTGTCCATCCCATTCCTTCTACACCCCTATAGATGGAGGTCACTTCTGGAGTCTAGGGCATAATTCCATGCACATTTTTGGCACGAAAGTCTCCATTGGTCCAGAATTGTATTGTATAGAATAGAAGGGATATAGGGAGACAAGATTTGGTAGAAGATGATTAATAGTGTCTAGTGAGAGAAAATTGAGATTTTTGCATTTCTTTCAATACATTGTCTTGTAATCTCTGGTATGAATCCTTAGAACTTCATTTAATGCCATTAATGTTGTTTTCTTTAAAGTTTAATGCAAGTTTAATGCTCTTTTAAAGCTTTCACCATTAATGTATAAAACTTCTTCATTTTCTTAGTTTTCAAATGGGTATTCAATATGCTCTCTTATAGCTCATGTTTTCTTGTATCTAGTTGCTCTAAAACTTCATATCTTTGTAATGCATTTTCATTACATTGTCAATTTCATTATAAGCTCAGCTAAATCTGTTAGTTGGCAAAACCAAGGGGAACCTCCTTTTGGGCATACCATTTCAACCCTTTCTCCTCCCTTCTTTCAGAGGCCAATGGTTTGGTTTGACTGGGTTGAGGGTGGATAACTTGGTGAGTCTTTGATATTCCGTAGGTCTAGTCACGGTTTATGCTTAGATACTTACCAATTTTATCCCTTGTTTCCCACGAATCAATCATTCATTCATGCTCTATTGGAGGAGGGTTTCGAGTTGAGATGGTATTCCTATCGGAGTGATCTCTTGGATTTGCCAACATTTGTTTCTCATTTTCTTAGCATCAAAACAAACTTCACCAAACAACTTCCAACAACCAAAGATTTTACACTTTCTTTTTTCCCAAATCACCTTCCCCTCGATTTATGTCTTTCCCCGTGGAAACGACCTTGGAATACCACCAGTAAAACACAACCCACAAAAGTCTCCTTGCACTTGAGGAGCACTTTTGTACACACACACACACTTTTTGTGCATTTACACATCACATTGCCATCATTTCATTTTACCCCATCTCCTTGCCCTTTCTTTTGACATCACCCATAGGAGAGTGACACTCCCCTTCATCTATAAACTATACATGCTAAAAGGTGATGTTTAGAGGTTAGGAAACTACAAGGAATTTTGTCAAGCACCAGGGCATGGGTCGAGGCTGAGGACAGGGCTCATAGGCCGGGACTTCAGGGACCCAGAACCGTGTCTATGCCTTCACAACTCAGACTGCGCCAGTGGATCGATTATTTTGGGTACATTTCTACTCTCTCGCTTATGGACAAGGGCATTATTTGACTCTGGTGCATCGCGTTCATTTATTTTTGCATCATGTGTGAGGGATTTGGGCTTAGAGATTGAAACTTTGGAAGAGCCATTGTTTGTGAGTTCTCCCCTAGAAGCTAGGGTGAGTGTTTATCAGATATGTCGGGGTTGTGAGTTAGAGATCTTAGAGAATCTACTCACCATGGACCTTAGGGTCATGGATATGTCAGAGTGTGATGTCATCCTTGGGATGGACTGGTTGATTGCATACCGAATTGTCATCGATTGTGATCGGAAGAGGGTCACTGCCTATACAACGGAGGGTGTTTGTTTCAAGTATTAGGAGAAAAGACATGAGTTTTACCACAAGTAGTGTATGATACCCATTGGCATAGGTAGTTGATGGGTTGGCTAGCAAGCCTTACCCTAAAGGACGAGGCGAGATTGGAGTTGGGTATATCTAGGGTGGTTTGTGATTATGAGGATGTTTTTTCGGATGAACTACTGAGATTATCTCCACATAGGGATGTAGATTTCACTATAGAGTTACACCTCGATACATTGCCCGACCTTTCGGCTATACATAGACTATCGACAGTTGAGTAGGGTTACGATCAATAATAGATACCATTTGCCTCGGATTGATGATTTGTATAATCAACTAAGAGGGGCGCAAGTCTACTCCAAGATAAATTTATGCACCGGTTACCTTCAGTTGAGGCTCAAGGAGGCGGATATCCGTAAGATAGCATTTAGGATGTGGTATAGGCATTTTCGAGTTCACAGCTATGCCTTTTGAATTGACGAATGCCGCGACGACGTTCATGGATCTCATGCATACGATGTTCCAACCCTATCTAGATCAGTATGTCGTGGTCTTCATTGACAACATTTTGATCTACTCCAAGTCTGAGGAGGAGCATGAGGATCAATTGAGGGTTGTTCTCTAGACCTTAAGGGACCATCAGTTATACGCCAAGTTCAACAAATGTAAATTTTATCTTAACAAAAGTGAAGTTTTTGGGACATGTGGTGTCGGCTTCGGGTGTTTCAATTGACCCGGAGAAGGTTGAGGCGGTTATGAGTTGGAAGAGGCCAAATTCAATCTTCAAGATAAACAATTTCTTGGGATTGGCAGGGTATTACAGGAGGTTATTAAGAACTCCTCTCGACTAGCTACACCTAGGACGAGATTGACCTGGAAGGAAGTCAAATTTCAGTGGGATGACTCAAGTGAGAGGGCATTCCAAGAGTTGAAGGGACGACTTACTTCAGCTCCAATTTTGATAGTCCTAGAAAGAGGACAGAGGTACACGGTATCTTGTGATGCCTCCAAGGACAGACTTGGGTGTGTTTTGATGCAGTCCGAGAGAATGGTAGCTTATGATTCGCAATAGTTAAAGAACTATGAGTAGAAATACCCTACATATAATATGGATTTTGGTGGCCATTGTCTTTACCTTGAAGGCTTGACACCACTATTTATATGGTGAGCAGTTTGAGATGTTTTCAAACCACAAAAGTCTAAAAGTATATCTTTACACAATGGGACCTCAATGTGAGGCAACGCCGGTGGATAGAGTATTTAGAGGACTATGACTTCACTTTGCATTACCATCTCGATAAGGCAAACGTGGTGGCTAATGCACTTAGCCAAAAGTCACGGGGAGTCTTGACCAATGTGGCTACCTAGGAGTGGCAGATGCTCGAGACTGTAGGACAGCTCAGGCTACATTATAGGAGTCAGGATCAGGGCATTTTGGAGAGTTTGGTGGCTATGCCTTCCATACTGAGCAAGGTGATCAAGTCCTAAGGGCAGGACATGGAGATATTTTCCATTAGGGATCGGGTACAATTGGGTACAGGTGACGAGAGATGGCCTATTCACACATATGATAGTCTTCGGTTCAAGGGAAGGGTTGTGGTTCCCCAATCTATGGATCTGAGAAAAGAGATCCTTAGGGAGTTCCATTGCACCCATTTTGCTATCCATCTAAGGTGGCACAAAGATATACCATGATCTTCATCCCTATTATTACTAGAGTGGGATAAAGAGGCACATCAGAGATTTCGTTAATCGATGTCTCACGTGTCAACAGGTCAAGGCTGAGCATTAGAAACCAGCAGAGTAACTCCAGCCTTTAGAGGTAGCCGAGTGGAAGTGGGAGTATGTCACGATGGATTTTGTGACGCACTTGCCACAAACATCGCAAGGGCATGACGCGATGTGGGGGATAGTGGGCTAGTTTACGAAGTCGGCACACTTTTTGGCAGTACGGATGACCTTCACATTGGACGAATTATGTCGATTAAATATACGGGAGACAGTTAGGTTGCATGGGATACCCGTATCTATAGTATCTGATTGGGATCCCAGGTTTAAGGCCCATTTTTGGGATAGTTTTCAACGGGTGATAAGCATAATACATTGCATATTTTATATGCTAATACATTCATTTTTCACTTGCTTTTGGGGATTAAATGTATGAACTTGTGCTATTTGAGCTATTAATGAAGAATTGTGGTGTTTGCAGATGAAAGACGCCAAATAATGCTTCTTAAAGCCTTCCTAGACGGTTTGACGATGATGAAGATGAATGGATGGCTTAAGGATAGATTAGGAGAGGAAGAAATAAAAAAAATTAGAAAATAAGCCAAACCGTACTAGTACGTGTACCGGTACGCTAAGGCTACTGTAGTTCGGGGTACCCGTACGCTTTATTGATTCTACCCAAATTCTGCAGCCATGCCTACTGCTTTGAGGGTCCCACCAACAGGTCTCCCACACTCCTCCTTACACTCCCACAACATTGTTTATCCCTTTCACACCTCTTGGTAGACTTTTGGAGCCATGGTGATTAATGAGGAGAGAGAAGAGAAGAGAAGCTGGGTGTGCAGAAAAGGTCTGCATCCCCTGGCCAGCCCCATTCCTCCTACAGCTCTATGGATGGAGATCACATCTGTAGGCTAGGCCATTACTCCAAGCACGTTTTTGGCAAGATAACACTCCATTGTTCAGCACTTCATGCAAATTAGACATTAGTTAGAGAGACAAAGAGTGGGGAAGAAGATAAATAGTGTAGTTAGAGAGAGAAGTTCAGATTTGTAGAGTTTCTTTGATACATTGTCTTCTAATTTGACGTAAAAAGCTTTGAAGCTTCCTTTAATGCTTTGAATGTCATTAATGTCTAGTTGTTTTCAAGTTCAATCTTCCGTTAAATCTTTCACCATTAATGCTTCAATGTTCTTAAATTTCCTAGCTATAAATGGGTATTAAATACATTCTCATTTAGTTTACATTTCTTGCATTTACTTCACCAAACATTTCCTTTCCTTGTAATGAATTCTCTCCACATTGTTGGTTCTCATTTAATCATGAGTAGCTAAATCTTTACGTTGGCTAATCCAAGGGAGACCTCCTCTTGGGTATACCACCTCAACTCATCCCCTCTCCTCCCCTTGGTGTACGGGTGGTTCGGTTTGACTGGGTTGAGTGTGGATCGGAGTGTGAATCCTTGATATCCCGTAGGCATTGTCACGAGTTATGCTTGGATCCTCATTTTTGTAATGTCCCTCACTTGTCATGAATCTTATGCATCATTGGAGGAAAGTTTCGAGTTGACTCTGTATTCTCATCGAAGTGAACCCTTCAAATTGGCCAACACTTACTTCCAACTTATTTTCATCACAACACGACTGACAAACTAAACTTCAACTACAAAAGATTTTACACTTTCTTTCCACAAAAATTACTTTCAAAATAATTCAAATCCATCCCTGAGAAAACGACCTTGGAATACCTCCAAGTAAAACACGACCCACAAAAGTCTCGTTGCGCTTGGGGAGCATTTTTGTACACGCACATCACATTTCACATTTCTATTTTCCTTTTTCCTTGCCCTTTCTTTTGACACCATTCCAAGGGAGCATGACACTCCACTTCCCTTTGCACATATCATACATAAACAATGAGGGATGGCGTTGAGAGGTTAGGAATTTGCAATGAAATACATCAAGCGTTTTGGCGCCGTTGCCAGGGAAGGCAAGTGTCAAATCAAGAAGACGATTTTCGGACAACGGAGGTAAGTCCCATGATTTTCATCATGGGCTGAGGTACGTTGTTTTGTGTATATATTTTTGTTGTGTATAATTTCACTTGTAGATAAGTTGTTGCATGTGGGGACGGAATGAACAAAATTGATTGGTTAGACAACCCATAGACCCCAACATGAATATTGACCAAGACCCACCCGACGATGCGGGTGACAATTATGAGAATGTGGATGCCAACCCAAACATTCAAAGTGGTGGGGGAGTGCAAGAACCTAGAGTGCCTAATCCACGTGTGCAATTCCCCCCTCCCGTGAATGAAAGGAACAATCCCCAAATGGATCCTCTGGCAAGGTCCATGAGGGAATTCCTTCAACCAACCTGTAGCACCACACCCTCATGCATCCACTTACCTGTCCAAGCTCATCTCTTCCAAGTTAAGCCAGGGATGTTACAACTACTTCCTACATTCCATGGGATTGAAAAGGAAAACCCCTACTTGCAAATAAGGGAGTTTGAGGATATAGTTGCAACCTTCAATGCTAACTATGCTATGGAGGACATAGCTCAATTGAAATTGTTTCCTTTCTCCCTTAGTGATAAGGCCAAATCATGGTTGTATGCCTTGCGACCTCGATCCATTACCTCTTGGGCTCAAATGCTTTCTAAATTTTTGAACAAATTTTTTTCGGTTCATAGAACCACTGCTTTGAAAAAGGAAATTCAAAATTTTTCTGAGAAGCCCAATGAGCAATTTTATCAATGCTTGGATTGCTACAAGGAGTTGATACAATCCATACCACATCATGGCTTTGAATCATGGCAACTGGTAAGTTTGCTCTACGAAGGAATCATACCAAGCCATAGACAATTCATTGACATGATGTGCAATGGCGAGTTCTTGAACAAAGACCCTGATGAGGCCCTGGACTACTTTAGTACACTGGCCCAAAATGCACAATCCTGGGACGTTAGGGACCCCAACGACAAAGGGGAGGGATCTATGATTTGAGAGACTGGGAAGAGTTGCTTTCAAAAATTGTCAAATTATCAAGGAAAGTTGAGTCTTAAAGTAAATAAGAGGCATGAAGTGTCACATGTGTCAAGGACCGAGGAGTCTTGCTCGATTTGCGAGAGTGTGGAGCATTCCATATCGGAGTGCCCCAACATTTCAGCGCTTAAGGAAGCGTACCCTGAGCAAGTGCATGCATTGAACTAAACAAGGCAATCATTCTCCCCTCACTCAAACACATATAATTCGGGGTGGAGTAATCACCCTAATTTCAATTGGAGAAATGATAACCCCCATCCCTCATGGCTTAAACACATACACATCTCCCGTGCCTCCTAAGCAAGGTCAATACCAAAATCAATACCAAGGCCAAGGGAGATAACCAACAGGGGCCATCCAATCCGTCCACATACCAACCTCCTCACAAAGGGAACTTGGAGGATGTAGTTCATGCCTTCATCCAAAGCCAAACTGCCATCAATAACCAAACTGCCACAACTCTTAACAACATGGCCGCTCAACTCACAAAAATTACCAATCACATAGGGTTATCACAACAAGAAAGGAGAAATTCCCCACTCAACCCCAAGAGAACCCTAAGGGACAGCATGTGATTGAATCTTTTGAGAACACCATGGAGAGTTGTGAGCAACTCAAAGCGGTCACCACCCTTCACAGTGGCAAACAAATCCATAAATTTATTGTGCCGAAGGTTTCACCCAAAACCATATTGCAAAAAGAATAAGAGACCATGGGTGACACCCCCGAGGGTGAGTTAAGTGAAAAGAAAGAAAGATAGGTAGTTGAGGAAAAGAAATTAGTTGATGATAGGGTGCTTGTGTCCTCTCATGTCTGCCCCTTTTCCTAGTCATTTGAAGCCACCTGTCTGGGTGGCTAAGTATGCTGATATTCTGGAAATATTTAAGCAGGTAAAGATCAACATTCCACTCTTTGACACGACCTGTTGAGAACTCGTTTCAAAAACCTAGATTATATTAAAATCTAGACCCGTTGAAGAACCCATCTCAAGAACCCAAATTATTAGGAGGAACACCACAAAGGTTGTGATTTACCTTTGATAAGTTCAAAAGTATATTCAAGAACAATAGGAGTAAACTCAACTCACAATTAAAATTCAATATTGTTTGCCATATTTGCTCCCCTTTTTCATTGATTAAACGCCAATTTATAAGGCTGGTCATTACAAGGAAACAAATCCTAATCTAAATAGGAATAAATAAAGACCAAAATTTGTGACCCTTTCTCTCAAAAATGCCCTTGAGTGAATAGTGTCATGGGTATTGTAGCATGAATAGTGTCGTGCTACAGTAACTTCTAAAACCCTAGTTCAAATAAAATAATTAGTTTCCTAATAAGCCCTTGGGCAAAATACAAGGCCTTCCCAAAACCCTAATTCATAAGAAAAATAAGGCATGTGGGCTAAGCATCCTCAAGCCCACTTATTCGAAACTAATAATAAAAATCTTTTAAACAAATTAAAGGCCCTAACAACAACAAGCCCTATCTAACATGTTCTCCTTCTTTCAAGCCCATCTTGAGTGTTGGGCTCTTGCTAGCTTCATCCCAAGTGGATTGCACCAATCCTTGCATTGCTTCCTTGATCTTCTTGGCTCTGGATCTTGTAATTGGCCCATCAGGACATGCAAAGAATCTTTAAAAGTAGGCCCTCCTTGGTTCTCATCAGTAACCCAAATAGTTCATCTAGGAAGACATCCAGAAAGTCCAACACTATCAATACTATGTCAGATTGGGATTTATCTCGATCATATCCTATTAAGGTAGCTAAGAAACTCAAATTGCTCCTCGCATTAACTTTCAAGAACTAATTACCTGTAGTGGGAAATGGCTGAAAATAATTCTGCTCATTGATGAAGCTGAAAACTACCCCTCCCAAAAATTAGAATAAAATTCGTTTACAAAAACAATCTATTACTGCATAGAAAGTGGACAACAAGTTTATCCCAAAGATTATATCATAACCCTTCATGTCTAATGTAACCAATTCTATAATTAATTCTTGCTCCCCAATTCGAAGCACACAACCTCTACACACCCTTCTGGTATCCAATTGTTCTCCCATAGGCAAGTCAATACTCAAAGCATGTTGTAGATTCTCAAATTTTAATCCCAATTTATTATCATATGCAATGCATATGAAGGAATGAGTGGCACCAGGATCAAATAAAATATGTGTCCAAGAGTTATAGAGAAGAACAATACCTTCCACAACTGCATTGGAAGCATCTTCCTCCTTTTGGGTCAAAGTAAAAAACTCTTCCTTGATTGGTACCGCTTGGTGCTATAGCCCCTGAAGATTTCTATTATGGTGGATTCATTCCAACCTTCTTCGATAAGCCTCCAACTCCTTGAGCCATCTAAAGTCTCTACTCAACCCCCTAGTCTGGGCGATGATATGGTGCCATCCTCTGCACTCCACTACTGCTAGCACTAGTCCTGATGAGACCTACCGTCGTTACGTTTTATCGTCGCTGGTTGTCCTGTATGTGTCTCTCCACCAGTGCAGCTCTATCAACTAGATCCCCATAGTCTTGGATCTTATGAGCCACAAGTTGTTCCCAGATAGCTAGCCTCATGCCCTGCTCATATCGTTTAGCCCTCCTGGCCTTAGGAAATATAAATTCCATGGCATAGAAGGATAGCTCATCAAACTTGCTCTCATATTTCGCCACCATCATGCTGCCCTGTCTTAGAGTCAAAAAATCTGCACACATTTTGTCCTTAATAGATTAAGGGAAATACTCATCTTGGAATATTTCATTAAAATCTTCTTAGGTCATTACATCAGTATTCCTCATTCTTTACACTAAATCCCACCAATGATTTGCCTTCCCTTCCACCAGATATGTCACTAGGCTGACCCATATGATGTGAACCCTAATCATTTTGCTTTGAGACCCAACAACAATATTGGAAAAACAACCCAAGAAAGCCAAACTCAATTCTATGGATGTACAATCTAGACCCGTTGAGAACTCGTTTCAAGAACCTAGATTATATTAAAATCTAGACCCATTGAAGAACCCATCTCAAGAACCCAAATTACAAGGAGGAACGCCACAAAGGTTGTAATTTACCTTTGATAAATTCAAAAGTTCAATCAAGAACAAGAAGAGTAAACTCAACTCACAATTAAAATTCAATATTGTCTGCCCTCTTGAAGTGGCCGGTTACATCTTTTAAATACCTTTCCCAAAACATGGTAAAACCCTAGACTAAAATTTGTGATCCTTTCTGTAAAAAATGCCCTTGAGTCAACTGTGGTGCGGGTACTGTAGCGTGAATAATGCAATGCTATAGTAACTTCTAAAACCCTAGTTCAAATAAAATAAAAACATTCCAAATAAACCCTTGGCCAAAATACAAGGCCTTCCCAAAAACCAATCCTAATTCATAAGAAATAAGACAGATGTGGGCTAAGCATCCTCAAGACCACTTATTCTAAACTAATAATAAAAATCCTTTAAACAAATTGAAAGCCTTAACAAAAACAGGCCCTATCTCTAAGTCATGTCTTCCACAACTTGGATCAAGTGGATAAAATTTGGTTCTCCTTCTTTCAAGCCCATCTTGAGTGTTGGGCTATTGCTAGCTTCATCCCATATGGATTGCACCAATGATTGCATTGCTTCCTTGAACTTATTGGCTCTTGATATTGTAATTGGCCCATCTGGAACTTGCAAAGGATCTTTAAGAGTAGGCCCCCTTGATTCCCATCACCGTAGATCCTCTATAACTCCCATGCTGTCACACATTTTCTTCTCCCTATAAATCCATTTATCCGCATCCAAAGGGTGAGGGCTCCATTGGAAAATAGGTGGGTGTTGCCTCAAAAATTCTCCAAGAACTTATCCTTCTATTCTCATCCCTGTTTCCCAGTGTATGAGCTAATGGTTAAGCCACCCCGTTGTGGTTGTTATTTCCATTCTGGTGTTGTACCAGAGTGGTTAACTCCCTTAGGCATTGATAAATGCCATTCATGGCATCTGGAAGTGGTGGTGGTGGTGGGTTTGCCTGACCTCTATGTGCTTGTCTTTGTCCACCCTCCATTATGCACATCAAATTACAGTTTAGAAATCCTAAATCACACTTTAATCCAAAGCATCAAGCATGTATAAGATTTAAGTTAACAATTTCATTCAACCTAGTCTTACCCCTCTAGTGGTAATCCACAACCTACAGCTCCCATGGAAGACCTAATTACGTAGCGCTAATACCAAACCTCTAACGCCCCAAAATTCACCATGGAAGACATTACTATCTATAACCATTCATATCATGAGAGCAACTAATAAAATCCATAAATTAAAGAAATTTCATTCATCATCCATAATAACTAAAGCATCATCCAAAACAAATGCGCAAGACCATGGAAGTTATAACCAAAAACCAAATATTATCTTCCAGAAGAATAAATAAAATATTATCCTTCACATTGTCTCAAAATTAATCTCCCAATCTAGAACATAAATGAAACAACTCCACACATCCACTATGGGATCCACGTCTTCATCCGTCTGAGCTTCTCAATTCACCTACTCATCCAATCCGAGCTCTTCCTCTAGACTGTAATCTTAGAAAGATGTTGTTTGTAGGAGGTGCACACTAAGCTCTGTAGTAAAATCTTCCAAAGGTCGAACATGGTTTTGAAAACTTATAAAACAGATTGATCTCATTTTACAAAATAGTAAACTTAACTTTCAAAATAAAACAATGAAAGTTCATTAGATCTCAAGTTTACGTAGTAGAAATAAATAAATTGATGAAACAAAACCAACTTTCAAACAATAAACCAATACCAACATTGTATCTCACGTATGTAGCAAGACTTAGCATGAATACACAATTTGAGAATATCTTGGCCCACACACCCAATATTGGCAAGGATACACAACTTTAGGAAGGGTGTATTCCGATGCATCGATAGTGAAGAATCTAACCTAGGAATAGTATAATAGGCCTTTGCCTCGATACCCATGAGCGAATAGTGGTTTGTTCCTCACAAGACACCAACCCCACTACGACTTGTAGGGAACCTTCAAACCCACTCCGAGTAAGAAACGGATCTACCCACTTTAAAATACCTGGTCAACTGTCACCCATGTTTATCAAAACATCCACATAAGAGATACAATACCAAATCAATTCACCAAATCACAGGTAAACCAAGAACCATAATTCCATACGTATTTTCCAACATAACATCTCAAGAAAATATTCAAAAGATCATTAAGAAATATAATTTTATTGTTCAAACAAAACACTAGAGCTTTTACATCAAGAACAATGGAATGTCAAGGGTAAAATCTAGATTTCTTGAAAATTAGAGTTTTGATAAACAGGGACAAGAGTTTTGTGGCTACCAAATGATCAATTAAAGGCTTAAAAAGAAACCCCTACCTTGATTCTGTAGTCTGTGTATAAACCTAGCATGTTTGATCCGTTCCAACATGATAATCTCCCTGCAATATTGTGTTTCGTTTCTCCTTTCTTGCTTTCTAAGGTTCTCTAGGTTAAGAACTAATGAAATAGGGCTAGGAAAGACGTCCTTAGGTATTTAAAGTTTGAAAAAATAGTCTAATCGGCGCAAACGTGATACTAAAAATCATGACAGTATGTTTGAACTAGAGTCTTGATGTTCGAATTATCTACATGATGTTCGAACATAATATTGGGCATTCGAGTTGTTTGCTTCCAGTACTTTTGCTTTCTTTTCAGAATTTTTGTCGGACATTGAAGTATTGGGACTAACTGTCATTTGAACGGATCCACTTGCATTCGAATGGACTCCAATTTTTTACCTGAACTTCCAAGGAAGTTTTGGCCAACTTAGAGGTTGATTTAGGAAATTTTTGTGAAATACACCTTTTTTGTAGCCCTAGAAGTCTAGTGTTTGCTATAAAAATTTCATATCAATCAGACATCAGGGTAAAAAGTAATGGTTCAACTACTTAGGTAGTGTCAAATTCCTTCCTACCTGCATTCTCTCTAAAATGCGCTTTAACTGTGGAATACCTCATAACTTCAAATACACTACATATTGCCTCTCCCAAAGTTTTTATTTCCACTTTGACAATCTATATGGTTCATTCTTATGTCAATACATATATAATAATTACAAAGATAATATATCACTAAATTAAGATAAACATTTGGGTGTTTACAATAAACTTGACATGAAATCAACTATTTTTCATTTGTTTTTTTTTACTTGTTATTTTACTTGTGAACACCAACTAAGGGGGGAGAACTTTATGTGATTGACATTGACATATCAATAGATTTCAAGCATATGGGGCAATTTAGGTTTAACATGTTACTTATTTGCCCTTGCATAATGTATACATAAATATGCTCTATGCTGAACTTGATGCTTACAATACCTGTGATTGTGTTATTTAATCAACTAACTTATGATGCTCTTCACAAGGTTTTCGTTCGATTAGTGATGTGAAAGACTATGATCTTTAAGCAATATCTTATGATGTGGATCATGTACTAGGATAGAGATTTAGGTTGTGTGAATGAGTGTTGGGATTAGATTTACAATTTGTTTTATTCAATGGTTTGTGAGTTGTAATCTTAATTTCTTACTTACATATTTTGTCACAAAATTGCCAAAAAAGGAGATTGATAGATATACATTTTCTAATTGGCTAATTTTGTGGAGTCTATTGTAAATCTCAACCTATTCCGTGGTAATGATGCTACCAAGGTTGAAGATCCGAAAGGGTCATTGAAGGGGGGAGATCAAGCATCAAAGCTACATCATTCACACTCTAGTTGCACCTTCAAGGTTAGGACAAAGGTAATGACCTAGATACCTAATAAAATCCCTGGGTTTACTTAACTCAGGAGGATTAGAGTTAAAATACAATTATGGATTAATTTGTGTATGGCTCCTAGGTGATTTTAAAAGAAAAAATTTTCTAAACCATTTTGTGTTTTGAAAACATAGATTGAGCCATTAGTGGGCCCATCTTGAGCACCACCCTTTAGTGCTCAAGAGGACAAGTTTTTTTCTTAGTTTTAGGCTTAAAAAAATCAATAAGGTCATCCATATTGTTGCTAGCCTTTGGTAGGGTAGTCTCTTTATGACTTAGGGTAGAAAAGGGGAAGAGATCAAGTGATGGAGTACATGGCTCATATTGTTAGCTTGCTCGAGCGGTCTTGTGGTTGCTCAAATGATTTTTCTCCTCAGTCAGGTTTGAAATGTTATTTTCATTCCAGTGACAACTACCTAATGATCACCCTCCCACCAATCGAGCTGTCGTTTGTGAATTTAAGTTTTCTTATTGACTAAGATTACTCTTATTCATAACCTGTAAATAAGGAGAGTTTTTTCTTTAGCTTGTAAGCCTTTTGAGTGAAATTTTTTTTATCTAACCTAGTGGGCCTCCACCACAATCCTAGAACCCTATGACCCATGGATACCACTAAAGATTGTACTCAACTCCACAACTTGGAGTTGAAGATCTTGATGGTTTGCAAACCGTTCAATTATTGGGTAGTGGATTAGATTTTGGTGAACCTCAAGTGGTGCCCTGTAGTTTTTCTCGAGGAAGGTTTTACACGTCAACAAATCTATTGCGTTCATATTGTTTATTTACCGTATACAATTGTGATTGGTTGCACACACCCGCGCTATGTGTTTTATGATTTTGAATCTGTGGCACATATAATCACCCATAGTTGTAATTGGGTTTGGGTTTTGGGATCTTAATGAGATTGAGTGCTTGTGTGAATTAATTAAACAATTAACTAACCTTAACAATTATGGTTTAAGGGTTTGTGGTGGTTAAAGGGGTTCTCACTATTTATTGTTAAATTTTAGTGAAAAGAGGTAATTGAGGAAGATTAGGTTTTAGTTGGTAATCAATTGTGCAAAAATGGTGGTGTCATGTGGTCCACATATATAATCATAAGGGATGATCCATTTCGTTTCTCCTTTCTCGGAACAACACAGTTGGTTCAAGAAATGTTTTTGAAATACACTTTTGTAGCTCTCGAAGTCCTATTTCTAATGTCCAAAAATCATATCACTATAATATCAGGACAAAAAATTTATAGTTAAATTACTTAGGTAGTATCAAATTGTTTCCTTCTCCAGATTCCCTATGGTTCCTAGCTTAAAATCTTGCAGTCATCTATTTATCTTTAATGGATGTTATATCAACACCATAAATCATAATTTAATGTAATTCCAATAAATACACGGGGGTTAACACCTTCCCATGAATAGTATACTTGCCCCTTTCCTCGATCCCTGTGAATAAATAACACGAATTCTTGAACCTTGTAAGGAACCAAGGAATCCCACTACGAGTGATAGAGAGCCTTCAAATCCCTCAAGGTTAGAAACACATATATGCACTCTATAATATACGGTCGAGTGTAACCCACGTTCATCACACCAACCATTACAAAAGATAATTTACATAATTTTTTCATAAAATCCACATATAATTACTAATCATGGTTCCACAATTGTCTAAATAGAATAACTTCAATAAAATATGCAAAAGATCTCCAAGAAATATATTTAAATTGATCATAAACAATAAGTAGGGTTTTAAAATCAAGACATGAGATTTGTGACGTAAATCATTTGTTTATTCATAAAAAAATTTTATTAACTTATTGGAAATCCAAATCATTGATTATCTACATAAAATTCTAAAAAAGAATGAAAAAATACTTAACATAAAATTAATTTCTCAATGAAGGAATTTGAGAAAGGACCCCTACATTGAATCCTTAGATGATGATCCTAACGTGTTTTGTTGTGATTTACGTGCGTTAATCCTTCAAAATTTCTCCCTTTTTCTTCTCTTCCAACCCCCCTTGGCTTCTTAGGGTTGAAGATTGCTAAAATACACCTAAAACAAGTCCTTAGGGTATTTATGGAGTGAACAATTGTTTAGTTGGTGCAAAAATTATTGTTGCAAAATGCGCATCTCCATTCAAACAGAGATTTGCATTCGAATGGACCTTAGCAGTATTTCCTATTTTGACTGCTGAAAATCCATCAAGCCTAAACGGTGTTTGAATGGAAAAGAGCATTTGAACAGACTCCAAGATGCTATAGCCTATCTACCTCTTTCAAGCCCATTTTGACCTAGTTAGAAGTTGATTTATGAAATTTTCATAAAATATACTTTTGTAGCCCTTGAAGTCTAGTTTGTAATGCAGCAAGAATCCACTCAATTGGATATTGGAGAAAAAATTTAGGGCTTAAATACTAAGGTAGTGTCTAATTCCTTTCTATCCAAATTCTCTCATAAATGCGTCTAAGCTATGAAAAACTTCCAAATTTCTGACACGCCCCATATCACCTATCCACAATTCATTTTATATCAACATAAAACATGATATTCAAATATAATTTGATATAAATACATGGGAAATTCAAACTAAAGAAAGTTTCTTCCTTGAATCTATCCTCAAGTAATGAACAGGTAAGGGTACCATCACAAGTGAGAAGGCTTTGTTGCAAAACACCTTTTCCTTGGTGTCTATAATTCTCTTTGGTTGTTGTTCCTAAGTCATTCTTTGAAATGGCCCACCCTAAGTATTATGATATTGTCTGCTTTGTTCCTCTGGGGCTTTGTTCTAGAAAAGGCCTCTCAATAGTTAAGGGAAAGCACACCACATAAATATTCCAGTCACTCCCCCTCCAAGGTCGATGTGGGATGCAACACATGGAGCTATAGTACCTCCTGACCACTCAAGGCCTATTGGTAGGTTACTACACTCCACTTCCCTTAGACTAACAATTATTTATCATATAACTATTAAAAATTTTAAAACTTAAATATACATACCCTAAGACTCAATGAAAGAACTGAAGAAGAATCTTCTATCGCTAATCCAACATTAGTGTATAAACCTAGCATATTTGATTCGTTCCGATGTGAAGATTCTACTTCAAATCTTGTGTTTTCTCCTTTTCCCTCACTCTTTAGTGTTGCCTATGGTTGAAAACTGATGAATTTTGACCTATGAGTGATGCAATCATAGCAAAACTTCAAGGGATCTAGTTCAAGTTCCATCCCGAGTGATGCAATGCAATCTGATCCATTGAGCATAAATGGAGGTCCTATAACTCGGGCGAAAGCGAAATGGATGAAGGAAGCATTGAACGGGCTGATTCAAGACATATGGGCTGATTGTGCAAGTTCAAGCATTAAGAGTGCGTTTGGAGGCTTTTCTACCGTGGCATGGGTGGGCTTTAAGGGGAAAAGGCCTCAAGTTTATTTTAATGTAATTCAATTCCAACAAACCTGATTAAGTGGCTGTATGGGCTTATTTAGGTTATTTAGGGATTTTGGGTTGATTACTTGTTTTAAGCCCAACTTTAGTTATTCCTATTTAGACTAGGATTTGTTTTAAGGCTTTATATACGCATATAAGACCTAGGAAAAAAGGACAGAATATATTTTTTAGGAATTTTGTGAGGTTTCTACCTTATTGTTCTTCCAAGAACTTATCAAGAATTAATTTTTCTTGTGGCGTTCATTGACTTATCATTCAATCTTGAGTGTGGCGTCCTTCTCTTGAACTTTTAACCCTTGGGTTCTTGTTTCTTGAAAACATTGGGTCTAGGGTTCTTGGTTCTTATAATCTGGTTTGTGAACTTTCTTGGGGAGTCTTCAATCAATTTGC
This sequence comes from Ilex paraguariensis, assembly GCA_963454935.2. NCBI lineage: Eukaryota > Viridiplantae > Streptophyta > Magnoliopsida > Aquifoliales > Aquifoliaceae > Ilex > Ilex paraguariensis. The sequence continues at coordinate 26,551 of CAUOFW020001730.1, read as the reverse complement.
CCGTGGGTTCTTGAATTCGTTTAAGGGTTCGCATCACCGAGAGCACGAGCAAGGAAGTTTAAAGATAGACTCAACGGGCTGATTCAAGAGGCATGGACTCAAGCAAGTTCGTGGAGGGCCATTGAGCATGATCCACTTGGGCAATAGAGATTCATCAACATGATTCAAGTTCTAGAAGAATCCAGCTAAGGCCAAGCTTAAATTGGCATGTTTTAGAGTAGTTTTTGGGTCTGATTGTAAGACTTTCCTTGTCTATTTAGGTGTGTGACTAGCATGCCATTTATTCTTTTAGGAAATCAAGACTTTCCTTGTCTATTTAGGTGCATGATCAGCATATTAAAGAGTTGATTGTATTTTTTTTTCCTTTTAGGAAAGTAAGAGTATTTCTTTACCAACAAGTAAGATATATTTCTTTACCAACAAGTAAGAGATATTTCTTCACCAGCAAGTAAGGGATATTTCTTAATTAGGATAAGCTATTTTAGGAAGTTTCTTTGTAATGGCCAGCCTATAAATAGGCATTAAAATCAATGAAAAGGGCAGATCATTATTCAGCAAATTTGAGAGTATTTTCTCTATGGTTCTTTGAAGAACTAAACGAACTTATCGGGATTTTCTGTGGAGTTCACTAGCAACTTATCAAACAGGCATCCACCACAGTTTGTGGCGTCTTCCTTATACCGAGGTTCTTGTTTCACAACAAATAGCGGGTTGAGGTCATAGATACCATGGTTCTTGTTTGTCGTAAACAACGAGTCGAGGTCTATCATTCAAATCTGATCCTAGAACAATCTTGGGTTCCTTTTAGTTGTTGGATCTCGCTAATTGGTGGGTTTTCACATCATTTGGTATCAGAGCAAAGGTTCTAGTTCAAGTTTGCCTATCTTTTAAAAACCTTTCTTTTCTTTATCTTCTGTTATTTACTTCCAAATTCGGTTCAAAACCTCTAGTCTAGCCAAATTTCCTTTTCCCCCATTTCACTCGTATTTTGTTGGTTCTAGTTTATTACAAAATCTTATTCTGTTACTATCAAAGATAGTAGCTGATCATGAAAAAAAATAAACAGAAAGGATGTAAAAAGAAAAAAAAAGAAAAAGAAAAAAAATATCAGATTGTTTGGGTTCATCACTGTTGGGTCCAATAAGCCCGAAAATTTGTGTTCATCCATCTTGGGTTTAATAAGCCCGAAAGCTTGTGTTCATCCATCTTGGGTCCAATAAGCCCAAGAACCACCTGACTCCAAAATCAAATATTTTTTTGGAAATCTTGTTATTTTGTGCTTCAGAAAATCTAATTAGTCGTGTTCCTGGAATTCTTGCTCTTAAAACCCAAAATTCCTTGATGAGTTCTTGGTGAATTGTTGTTGGAAAATTTGAGAGTTGTTTGTTTAGTTGCAAAAAAACTAAAAGAGAATTATCGAGTGGAAAAGGCAAGTGTGGTGAGAACATTAGAGGGTTAAAAGCCATGTATTTTTTTTGAGTGAAACACAAGTGAAGAGTGATCCACATTCTTGAGTGTAAACACGTAACGGAGAGAGTTGTAAGGTCTTTTTTTTTTATTTTCTTTTCGATCTTTGTTTTGCTAAAATCATGTCTCACGACAATGCTACGAAACTTGCTGACCCAAAATTGTTTATGGAGGCCATGATGAGTGAGATGAGGCGTGTGATGAAGTGGGAACTGGAGTAGGTTCATGAACAGATATGTCAAATAGAGAATATATGTGAAAAGCAGCCACAAAATGTCCCTATTGTGCGTAGAAGGGAAAGAGTTCAACCAAGGGAAGTAAGGGTTGAAGATGAAGAACCTTATGGGGCTGGTTTTGGTGAAGAAGATGATCAAAATTCTATTTGTTAATAATTGGAGACATGGAGGGCGATTTAGAGAAGCTAGGAATTGGGAATAGAACAACTTAGGTGGTATTAAAATGAAGATTCCATCATTACAAGGTAGATCCGACCCTAAAGCGTACGTAGAGTGGGAGAAGAAGACGGAGTTCGTATTTGATTGCCACAACTATTCCGAAGCAAAGAAGGTAAAATTAGTCGTGATTGAGTTTTCTGACTATGCTATTACTTGGTGGGATCAGCTTGTTATAAACAAGACGCGGAATAGAGAACGACCAATAGAGACATGGGAGGAGATAAAAATGGTGATGAGAAAGTGGTTCGTTCCAAGCTACTACAACCTAGAGTTGTACAAAGAGCTACAAGGTCTTAGATAGGGAGGTTGAAGCTATTACAAGGAGGTGGAGATTGCTATGATCCCGAGCTAATACAGAGAAAGATTGAGAGGCTACAATGGCCAAGCTTTTACTTGGATTAAACCAGAAAATCCAAGATAAGGTGGAGATGCAGAATTATGTGGAGTTGGAAGATATAGTGCACATGGCCATCAAAGTGGAGCAACAACTCAAGGGGGGGTGGGTCATGTGCAGCCCATAACTCTAGTTCTACCTCTTGGAAACTGAGTTATACCAAGCAACTAGACAAGTCACAAACACCCAAATTCGAGCCCAAGTCAGCAATCACCAGCCACGTTCCTCAAGGTAAAATCAACACTTCTACCTCTAGGAATCGTGACATAAATATTTTAAATGTCAAGGCAAGGGACGCATAGCAAGTCAATGTCCAAACAAGCAGGTCATGGTGTTGCAAGGCAATGATGAAATTGTGATCGATAATGACGATTCTGACACCGAAGACATGCCACCATTGGAGGACGTTTTTGAGGAGGAATATTTATCCCCTGATGCATTGACATTAGTGGCGAGGAGAACGTTGAGTGTGCATGAAAAAAAGGTTGATGAAATGCAGCGGGAGAACATCTTTCACACTAGGTGTTACATCAAAGACAAGGTGTGTAGTGTGATTATTGATGATGGTAGTTGTACTAATGTTGCAAGCACAATTATGGTGAAGAAATTGGGACTAACTGTGTTGAAACACCCTAAACCGTACAAGTTGCAATGGTTAAATGATAGTGGTGAGATAAGGGCGAACAAGGTGGTGCTAGTTGCATTTCGAATCGGTAAGTATGAAGATGAGGTGTTATATGATCTAGTATTGATGCAAGTGGGACACTTATTGCTAGGGCATCCATGGAAGTTTTGGTAGGCATGTGAAGCATGACGGCTTTATGAACAAATACTCCTTTGTGGTTAATCAATGATCAATCACCCTTGTACCATTGACACCACAGCAAGTATATGAGGATCAAGTGAGATTGCAAAAAGAGAGTGATCAAAAGAAAGAGAGTGAACAAAAGAAAAAGAGTGAAAATCAGAGAGAATCTGAGAAAACTAAGAGAAAAAAAGAAAATCAAAATGTGGCTATTAAGAGAAAATTAGAGAGAAAACAAGAGAATTTCTATGCAAAAGTTAGTGAAATTAAGCGAGCAATGTTTTAAATAAACCGATGATTGTAATTATGTACAAAGAGAAACTCTTAAACACTAATGAACTTGACCTTGTTGTGCCTAGTTCTATTGTTTCTCTTTTGTAGGAGTATGAGGATGTCTTTCCTGAGGAAACACCACATGGGTTACCTCTAATCCGTGGGATTGAACATGAAATTAACTTTGTTCCTAGTGCAACAATTCCAAACCGACCATCCTATAGGAGCAATCCTGAGGAGACAAAGGAGCTTAAATGACAGGTAAGTGAGTTGTTGGAGAAAGGGCACGTGAATAAGAGCATGAGTCCATGCGCTGTTCCGGTTTTACTTGTACCTAAGAAGGATGGGACGTGGAGAATGTGCATTGATTGCTTGAACATCAACAACATAACGGTAAAGTATCATCATCCTATTCCTGGCTTAGATGACATGTTGGATGAGTTGCATGGTTCTTGTGTATTTTCTAAGATTGATTTAAAGAGTGGTTATCATCAGATTAGAATAAAGGAAGGAGATGAATGAAAAACAGCCTTTAAAACAAAATATAGTTTGTATGAATGGTTAGTTATGCCTTTTGGATTGACTAACACTCTGAGCACCTTTTATGAGACTTATGAATCTTGTTTTACTTGTATTTGAAATCTGTTTTAGATGAGCTTGGGAAAGAAAAGTTGTTTGCTAATCTAAAGAAGAGTACTTTTTATACCGATAAGCTTGTGTTTTTGGGATTTATTATTAGTGCCAAGGTATACAGGTTGATGAAGAGAATGTACTTATAATCCAAGATTGGCTGAGTCCCACAAGTTTAGGTAATGTTCGTAGTTTTCATAGACTTGTTAGTTTTTACCGGCGGTTTGTGAAAGATTTTAGTAGTATAGCCGCACCACTTACCGAAGTGATCAAGAAGAATGTTGGATTTAGATGGGGAGAAGAACAAGAAAAAGTGTTTCAATTAATCAAAGAGAAGCTGACCAACGCCCCCTTATTGTCTTTACCTAACTTTTTGAAAATGTTTGAGATTGAATGTAATGCTTCAGGTATTGGCACAGGAGGTGTGCTTATGCAAAAAGGACGACCAATTGCTTAGTTCAACGAGAAACTAAGCGAGGCAACCTTAAACTACCCAACTTATGATAAGGATTTGTATGCATTGGTTTGAGCTTTAGAGATGTGGCAACACTACCTATGACCTAAGGAATTCATGATTCACACCGATCACGAGTCCTTGAAGCACTTGAAGGGCCAACACAAGCTAAACAAAAGGCAGGCACAGTGGGTACAATTCATTAAGACGTTTCCATACGTCATCCGATATAAGCAAAGGTACGGAGAATGTTGTCGCCGATGCACTTTCTCGTAGGTATGCACTACTCTCTACCCTTGATGCAAAATTGCATGGTTTTGAGCATATTAAAATTTTATATGCTGATGACCACGAATTTTGTGAAGAATACCAGGCTTGTGAGAAAATCGGTTGTGGTAAGTTCTTCCGGCTTGATGGATTCCTATTTCGAGAGAATAAGTTATGCATGCCTAACTGTTCCTTGAGGGAGTTATTAGTGCAAAAATCTCAAGGTGGGGGATTAATGGGACATTTTGAAGCTGCAAAGACTTTAGCTATTTTGTAGGAACACTTCTATTAGCCTCACATGTAAAGAGATGTTGAGAGAATTTGTAGTAGATGTGTCACACGTAGGCAAGCTAAATCCATAGTGCGTTCCAATAGTTTGTATGCTCCTTTACCAATTCCTAGTGAGCCATGGATTGATATTTTAATGCACTTTGTGTTAGGATTGCCAAGGACTAAATGTGGGAGAGATTCAATTTTTGTGGTTGTGGTTAGATTTTCTAAGATGACACACTTTCTAAGATGTCCTTTACCAATGCCTAGAACAATTGTTTCTGATAGAGATGCTAAGTTCTTGAGCTATTTTTGGAAGACTTTGCGGTGTAAGCTAGGTACTAAGCTATTGTTTTCTACTACTCATCCACAAACTGATGGTCAAATTGAAGTAGTATATAGGACCTGGTCTACTTTATTGAGGACAATCATTAAAAAAAAATCAAAACGTGGGAAGAATGCTTACCACATGTTCAGTTGGCTTATAACCGATCTGTACATTTTGCTACTAAATTTTTACCATTTGAAATTGTGTATGGATTTATCTCCTTTACCTTTGACTGAGCATGTTAATTTAGATGGGAAAAAGAAAGCTGGCTTTGTCAAGCAGATTCATGAGAAAGCAAGACTCAACATTGAGCGAAGAACGGAGCAATATGCAAAACAAGCCAACAAATGGAGTCACAAGCTGATTTTTGAATCCGGAGATTGGGTTTCGCTGCATATGAGAAAGAGAGATTTCTAGTGCAAAGACGTTCCAAATTGCTTCCAAGAGGAGATGGCCCTTTCCAAGTCCTAGAGCGCATCAACGATAACGCTTACAAGCCAGATTTACCTGGCGAGTAAAATGTTAGTGCTACTTTTAATGTTACTAGTTTGAATCCTTTTGATGTAGGTGATGATTTGCGAGCAAATCCTTTTCAAGAGGAGGGGAATGATGCAAATCATAGCACAACTTCAAGGGATCTAGTTCAAGTTCCAATTGGGCCGATTACGAGAGCATGAGCAAGGAAGTTTAAAGATGTACTAAACTGGCTGATTTAAGGGGCTTGGACTCACTTGGGCAACAAAGATTCATCCACATAATTCAAGTTCTAGAAGAATTCTACCAAGGCTAAGCTTAAATTGGCATTTTTTAGAATACTTTTTGGGTCTGATTGTAAGACTTTCCTTGTCTATTTAGGAGTGTGATCAACATGCCATTTATTCTTTTAGGAAAGTAAGACTTTCTTTGTCTATTTAGGTGTGTGATCAGCATATTAAAGGGTTGATTGTATTCTTTTTCCTTTTAGGAAAGTAAGAGTATTTATTTACCAGCGAGTAAGAGATATTTCTTAATTAGGATAAGCTATTTGAGGAAGTTTCTTTGTAATGGCCAGCCTATAAATAGGCATTCAAATCAATGAAAAGGGAAGATCAATGTTTAGCAAATTTGAGAGTATTTTCTCTACGGTTCTTTGAAGAACTAAATGAAGTTATCGGTATTTTTCGTGTCGTTCACCAACGACTTATCAAACGGGTATCCATCACTGTTTGTGGCGTCTTCCTTATACCGAGGTTCTTATTTCACAACAAACAGCGGGTTAAGATCTTATATACCAAGGTTCTTGTTTGTTGTAAACAATAGGTCGAGGTCTATCATTCAAATCTGATCGTAGAACAATCTTGGGTTCATTTTTGTTGTTGGATCTTGCTAATTTGGCGGGTTTTCACATCAATGAGGTATCTTCTGTATTCATAGGGTCAAAATCTAAGAAATTTATGTGAGTCTTATCGCTATTAAAGACACAGTCGCATTCAAACGAATTTTCACATTTGAACGTCACTCCAAAGATGACTCATGTTCAAACGTGGCTTGGTCCCAGTGATGGGAACCAAGGTGGGCCTACTCTTGAAGATCATTTGCAAGTTCCAGAGGGATAATTACAAGATCAAGAGCCAAAAAGATCAAGGAAGCAATGCAAGGATTGGTTCAATCCACTTGGGATTAAGTTAGCAAGAGCCCAACACTTAAGACGGGCTCGAAAGAAGGAGAACCAATTTTGATCCACTTGATCTAAGTTGTAGAAGACATGAAGACATGACTTAGAGATAGGGCCTTTTGTTGTTAAGGCTTTCAATTTGTTTAAAGGATTTTATTATTAGTTTAGAATTAAATGGGCTTGAGGATGCTTGGCCCACATATGTCTTATTTCTTATGAATTAGGGCTTTTGGGAAGGCCTTGTATTTTGGCCAAGGGCTTATTAGGAAAGCTATTATTTTATTTGAACTAGGGTTTTATAAGTTACTGTAGCATGGCACTATTCATGCTACATTACCACGGCACTATTCACTCTGTAAAACCCAGGTAAATTTAAACTTTTCTAAAAAAGGGTAAAATAGTAATTTGCCACTATTATGCGGATTTAAAAAAAATATATTTTTATAGAGTTCGGATGGAACAACGGACTTCACCGTTGGATTCGCATCTCGAAATTAAGCTGCCATGTTAATTTTCGTTGAATTTCGAGATAGTCAGATTTCTTGCACATTTTACGAGACAAACTAGGTGACAAATGAACTTTTAAATGTTCCCAAAAATAGAAATTATAAAATTTTCTTATAATTGAATAAAAGTTCAAATAAAATTTATTTGAATTGAAATCAAGATTTAATTAAGTCGTTTCGGGTTAAAAACGGACCCGGAAAAGATAAACGAGCACGGCGATGTGGACCCCGAAATTAAAAGTATAAATAGGGCTTAAATATTTGAAAAATCAGATATTTTGCTCATTTGTTGGGTGGTTCCAACGTTGGAGAAGAGATAAAAGAGAGAGAAGAGAGAAAATTTGATTTTTAAGACTTTCTCCTCCGATCGTCCAAGTTCTGTCAGTCGAAATCTGTCGATTCAAGAATTAAAGTTGGTCTACGCGACGAGGGTTACGCGTACATACCTTGAACGAAGATTTTCATTGAAGATTCAAATACGGAGCTTTGGCAAAATCAAAGATTTTGGAGCTAGGAGGTGCCCAGAGGGTTCTACCTTTCTTTTACGTGTCAAGAGGTTGGGGGTTCTCCTACTTGGGTTGATTTCCAACTTAGAATGCTCTGAATGGATGGTTGGAAGTATGTATTTATACATATATATAAGTTTGTTAACCTATACATATATACATATATATATATGGTTATGGAAATGAGAAATGAGTCTGGGAAGGACTTAAATTAAACTCTAGCATAAATATTATTTGTGGGAGTTATGCGAACCATTTCTTGGAACTTGAGGATATTTGGTGTATGTGGGCAATATTATGTGATGACATGATATCCTTACCTTGAAGGTGTTTGATTAAATGCCTTAGATAAGTGAATGTTGTTATTTTGATGCAAATAACTTGTTTGAGTTGTTGTGATGTGTGGACATATGCTTATTGGTATATTGAGCATAATGATGAATTATGGAAGTTATGTGCATATGACATGAAATTCTGTGGAATATGAGTAATATTGCTCATATGACATTCATTATATTTTGGGCATGAGGTTGCATCACATTCATGGGCTTAGGCTTGAGTGTGGGTGTGTATGCATGAAGTAATCAATACCACTCTTGGTAATTGATATGTAGACTCGGAGATGTTGGATCGAAGATCCCTTGGAGTCGCATGTTGCATCAGAAAAAGTTGTGTCGGGTATAGCAAGTAGGGCTAGCCACTCCCTCAGGTAAAAATTCGTCCACTTGGTTCATACATTTCCCTGAGGTGAAATTCTAGAAAAGTGTAATGGCGTACGGAGCCAGTGATGTGACTCTAGAATCCGATACCCAACAAAGACATATGGTTTTGTTGTATAAAATGTTCATTAAATGGAACACATCCAACAATGAAAGGGTTTTCAAAGCACATGAATTGTATTTCAAAATGATCATTGGATGTTTTTCATCAATGATAAAGGTTTTACACTTGCATCGGGTTGAGGTGCGTGAGTAAATCTCATTTCATTCATTGCATGACATGGGTGATTCCAACATGAATTGCATATTCTTGCATTGAAATGGATTTTTGTTGTGTGTTGTTGCATGTGGTCATTGCATATGCATCTAGGAGGGGAGTAGCCTTTGTAGAAAACTTTCTACTGAGCGTGGCTCACCCTATACAGGAAACATTTCAGGTGCGGGGCATATTCTGGTGGATGACACACATTCGGGGCCTCTAAGGTGAAGAAGAAGAGTTGGATTGTGGCTCTTGAACCGAGTTTTATGTAAAACTTTTGGTTTAATTCCATTTTGGCATGTAAATTATATGGAACGGGTGGTAATAGACTTTTATGAACCATGTATAATGTAGAAAAAATGTTATTATACATGTTTGGAGTGGTTTTGGAAAGGTTTGAGTGGATTGGAAATGAAAAACTGAAGAGGCATAAAATTCTGGGCAAAACCTTCTCGAAGGTCACAACAACTTTTCGGAAGGTTAATGTAGACTTTTGGTCCAGCAGGCAAAACCTTCCGGAAGGTTAGTGTAAATTGAATTCGAGTAGGCAAAACCTTTCGGAAGGTCTATGTAAAACCTTCCGGAAGGTTTTCCAAAAATCTGAAATTTTAAGAATACATTGTCATGTTTTTGGGCTATGTGTTCTTTGATTTCAATGACTCAAATGGACTATAAATGAGATACATTGAGATATGTTGAACCTCAATGGGATTAAATGAATTAAAGGAAACATGGATACACGCATGGGTTGTAATCCCGGTTACAGGGATGTGATAAACGTGATGTCGAGTTATGCGACAATCACGAGTATTTGCACGGGTTGACGGGAGGTCAACAGGACCCCCGGTTTTTGGGGTGTCACACACTCAAGGGCATTTTTGAGAGCAAAGGTCACAAATTTTAGTCTAGGGTTTTAACATGTTTTGGGAAGGGTATTTAAAGGATATAACCAGCCACTTCAAGGGGGTAGACAATATTGAATTTTAATTGTGAGTTGAGTTTACTCCTCTTGTTCTTGAATGAACTTTTGAACTTATCAAAGATAAATCACAACATTTGTGGTGTTCCTCCTCGTAATTTAGGTTCTTGAGACTGGTTATTCAATGGGTCTAGATTTTAATATAATCTAGGTTCTTCAAATGAGTTCTTAACGGGTCTAGATTCTCCATCCATAGACCTGACTTTGGTTTTCTTGGGTTGTTTTTCTAATATTGTTGTTGGGTCTCAAAGCAAGTCGATTGGGGTTCACATCATTTGGTGTCAGAGCAATGTTTCCAATCAGGTCATATTCTATCCTTTTATTTCTTGCATATTTCATTCTTGGGATTCATTGTTTTAGGGTTACAAAAAAAGAAAAAAATAAAGGGCTTCCGAAATTCTTAGGGTTTTGTGGGGCTGCCAAAAATTTCATTGTTCTAGGGTTTGAATTATTGTTAGGGTTTTGTCAATTGTTTATTGTTTAGTTTGTGATCAACTCAGCTGGTAAAAAAAAAATTCCTCCAAAAAAAATAAAAAAAAAGAGAGAAAAAAAAAACAACAAAGGAGAAAATCCAAAAATATTTTTTTTAGCCTTATCTTCAAAGGGGCTGCATACTTCATTATAGTTGGTATCTTGTCTTATAATTACTCTATCATTCGCATAATTTTCTTGATTCTCATGTCTTTTTTATTCCTTTCGTGTTTCTCTTGTTCTTGTTCTTTCTCTGTTTCTTGTTCTTGTTCACATTTTATTCATTCCATGTTTCTCTTGTTCTTGTTCTCTTGTTTCTTGGGCCTAATTACAAGTTGAGGATTTGATGAGCAAGAAGGGGTACGTGAGGGAGAGCATTAGCCCATGTGCAGTACCTATGCTACTAGTGCCAAAGAAGGATGGGACATGGAAGTGCGTTGATTGCAGGGTGGTCAACAATATCACGGTGAAGATTCGAGGTCGAATCTTTTTTAGGAGACGAGGAATGATGGGAACCAAGGTGGGCCAACTCTTGAAGATCATTTGCAAGTTCCAGAGGGCCAATTATAATATCCAGAGCCAAGAAGATCAAGGAAGCAATGCAAGGATTGGTGCAATCCACTTGGGATTAAGTTAGCAAGAGCCCAACACTCAAGATGGACTCGAAAGAAGGAGAACCAATTTTGATCCACTTGATCCAGGTTGTGGAAGACTTGAAGACATGACTTAGAGATAGGGCGTTTTGTTGTTAAGGCTTTCAATTTGTTTAAAGGATTTTTATTATTAGTTTAGCATAAGTGGACTTGAGGATGCTTGGCCACATGTCTTATTTCTTATGAATTAGGGTTTTTGGGAAGCCCTTGTATTTTGGCCAAGGGCTTATTAGGAAAGTTAATATTTTATTTGAACTAGGGTTTTAGAAGTTACTGTAGCACGACACTATTCATGCTACAGTACCATGACACTATTCACTCAAGGGTATTTTTGAGAGAAAGGGTCACAAATTTTAGTCTAGGGTTTTAACATGTTTTGGGAAGGGTATTTAAAGGATGTAACCAGACACTTGAAGGGGGGGTAGACAATATTGAATTTTAATTGTGAGTTGAGTTTACTCCTCTTGTTCTTGAATGAACTTTTAAACTTATCAAAGACAAATCACAACCTTTGTGGCGTTTCTCCTTGTAATTTGGGTTGTTGAGACAAGTTCTTCAACAGGTCTAGATTTCAATATAATCTAGGTTCTTGAAAGAGTTCTCAACGAGTTTAGATTCTCCATCCATAGACCTGAGTTTGGCTTTCTTGGGTTGTTTTTCAAATATTGTTGTTGGGTCTCAAAGCAAGTCGATTGGGGTTCACATCACCCAGTATCTCAATTTTTGTTAGAGTTTTTGACAGACAATAAAGTACTATAACCAAGCTCCGTTCTAACGTCACTCACTCCCAGTATCTCCATTTCTGATAGAAATTATGTCTGATAGCAAAGTACTAGGACTAACTTTTCCTTGGTGTCAAGAATCCTTACTAGTTACTGATGCGAACCCTGCCAAACATAACAAGATCCAACAACGAAAGGAACCCAAGATTGTTCTACGATCAGATTTGAGTGATAGATGATTAGTACTTAAATTTACATATTACTATGCCTTTTTAGAACTAATTATACTTTAATGGAGTTTAACTGATGACATTTCAGGTCCTAAAGAGAACAAAGGCTCAAGAATAACAAATATCACACTTGAGTGTAACACCAGTGCATAAGGAAACAAAATTGGAGAAGGATGGAACAAAGCAAGAACGTTCGAACGCCAACTCACGTTCGAACGTCCACTTGAACTATGAGGAGATCAGACTGCTGAGACATGGCGTGTTATAGGCAAGACAAAAAGACTCTAAGGTACTTGAGTACCACATTCGAACGTCTACTTGATTTGATTGAATACCTGAGTGATGACTGAAAAACGCCAAGCTCTATATGAAGTGTGGAAGTGGGTTTCCACAAAAGACCACGGACCACTTAAGTAATATGGTCAAACCCCATCTGGCGTTCAAATGCCCCTAAAGCAAAGACGGAAGACACGTTTGAACGTCAGACCATGTTCGAACGTCCATAAAGTCAAAATAGAAGCCACGTTCGAACATCAACTTACATTCGAACGTCCTCCACAGACTGCCTACAGAGTAGTTGGTTTTCACTTTTACTGGGCTACATACACTATTCATCCTCTCTTATTACCCCTTCCCCTTCCTTGCCTATAAATACTCCCATTAGGGGGAGCTTCAAGGAGAATTCTTCTTCTCTTGAAAAGTATGGAGTGAGAGCTTGGTTAGTAGGCTTAGACTACACCAAGAACTAGTAAGAAGTTTGTATGGAGGCTTAGACTCCCACTCATTTTGATTAATTTTAGATGTATGGTATAATTACTTGTATCAAGAGAGTTAGTTCATTTCCTAGTTGAGGAAGCAACCCTCTATCTTCTGGTTGAGGAAGAAACCCTCCACTTGTTGGTTGAGGAAGCAACCCTCCATTTGTTGGTTGAGGAAGCCACCCACCAAGTAGTGACTAGCTTTCTCCTACTTTCATTGTTTATGTCTTTCACTTCCATTGCTTGAGCTTCCTTCTTCCTTAGAAGAGTGAAACTCTTCCACTTTTCTAGAGCTTTACTAAAGCTGTCAAGGGTGGACTGTGATTCACTTATTCTTTGGTGAATATCGGCTCTTCGTTTATTGTACTTTACCTTGTAAGTTCTCTACTTAGAGGGATGAGTATCACTCACTTTTCTAGCTTTACCCAAGCCATGAAGAGTGAGTAGTTCCTCATTCACTCTTTAGTAAGAGGTGATGAACATGTATTGATTATCCAGAAGCTATATTTGTGCATTTCATTTATGCTTTAATGATTTATATTTCACTTATTGAAGGATTGAATGCATCTAGCAAAGTTTAGGTACTTTGTATAACTATGGGTTCTTTTTATGTCACGGATGACTCTTGCATGGAAAAACCTATTGGTTCAAGGCAAGTACCTAGGCTAGATCTTCATGACGCATTTCAATCTTCACTATTATCGTGCTTTATCTAAAGAATTGAACATTAATGTCATGGTTGGATGCCTTATAGAAACACTTGCTTGTTTGTAGACGGGTTAAATCTCGGCACAGGCAATTCTTTTCCACTTCTAGAAAGGCATCAGAATCATGTGCTTAATTCTCATAGTCTATCTTTATCTTTCGATTAACTTGCTGTTGACACAGGAGTTAATTGAGTTATAAAACACAAGTATAATAAACCAGATGATTAAATACATGTTCTGATCCTCAAGCTAAAGGGTGACTGCTTTACATTTGAATTTATCTTATATTTTGTCTAGAAAAACTCTTGAAAAGAATCTTCTATTCCATTCAAGAAATCCCACAACTTCAAACTCTCAAATTTTCTAGTTACTTGGTCTCTTTCACTGCTACTCCAAAATACTGATCATAGTTTCCTGTGGATTTGACTCCGGACTTAACTGGATTATTACTATAGCTTGATTGCCTGCACTTGGCTGTACACAATTTGGATCAAGTCAAGTTTTTGGTGCCGTTGCCGGGAAACCATAAAGAGTGTTTTTGATAAAAAAAAAAAAAAGGGAAAAGACCTTTCTAGTTGTGTGAATATTTGCTTTTATTGTGTATAAATTTAGTTTAATTATTTTTATGTCTGAGGACGCTCCTTAATATCAAAATTTGCTGGCAGAATTTTCTAAGTCTGTGAATCAATCTGAAACACCTCCACCTAGATCAGTAGTAGACTCTTGTGAAAGTAGAATAGCAAATGATGAGAGACATGGAGAAATGCCTGTGAGAGAGGGGGAAGTGCCTAACATTTGAACTTTGCAAGATTACTTAAATCCCACAAGGAATAGTGTCCCTTATTGTTTTATCTTTCCTGAAGATGCACCCCTCTTTACTGTAAAGACGGGGACAGTTCAACTACTCCCTCAATTCCATGGACTCGAAACAGAAAACTCACATCTACACATAAAAGAGTTTGAGGAAGTATGTGGAATGTTTCAAGACAATTCTAAGCTAGCCAAAATAAAACTTTTTTCATTCTCTTTAAAGGATAAAGCTAAACAGTGGCTAAATTCTTTAAAAGCTCTTTCAATACCTGACTGGCGGGCACTACAAAATAAATTTTTCAGAAAGTTTTTCCCTCTACACTGCACTAATGCACTGAAAAGGCAAATCATGAATTTTAGGTCAAAGAAGGGGAAACCTTTTATCAAAGTTGGGAGAGATTCAAGGATCTACTTCAGTCATGCCCACACCATGCTTTTGAGAATTGGACTTTAGTAGGTTTTTTCTACGAATCCTTGCCCACTAGATTACGTCAGTTTGTCGAAATGATGGCTCAAAGAGAGTTTATGAGTAAGAGTGTGGAGGAGGCATTCAATTTCTTTGATACCATATCTGATAGTTCTCAGATGTGGGACTTAGCCTCCCCTACACCATTGTTGAAGCTAAACCATATACTTCCCAAGTGGGTAAGTATGTCTTGAGAGATGACGATGACCTAAGAGCAAAAATGTCCACTCTGTCTCGAAAGCTTAAAGCTTTAGAGATCAAACAGGTTCATCAAGTTGAAGTAGCCCTCCTATAGAACAAGTGTGTGGTTTGTGCACTGATAGGACACCCTACTAGGGAGTGTCCTACCATTCCAACATTCAAAGAGGTTTTGTTAGATCAAACAAATCTTGTCTCTAACTTCAACAAGCCTTACTCCTACGCATACTCTGAAACATATAATCTAGGGTGACAAAACCACCCAAATTTTAGTTAGAGAAACACACATCCAACTCCCATGAACTAACAACAAGGTTCACACCCATCACCTCAAAGACCACCCGCATGCTAACCATACCAACCACCACAAAAGAGGAGTCTTGAGGATACACTAAATCAGTTCATGCAAAGCCAAATGAACTACAACCATAGTTCCACTCAGGTCTTTACTGATTTCAAAACACAGACCATTCAATCTTTTGAGGATCTTAACAGCCACATCCAAAAGTTGACCCAATCCATGACCACACATGAGAAGGGCAAGTTTTTTGCCCAACCAAAACCACCACAAGGCCAATTTCAAGTGAAAAATCCGACAACCAAGGAAAATCAACAAGACCAAGTTGAAGTTGTCACTACACTAAGAAGTGGCAAGGTGATTGACATGACCATCAAAAAATATGCTACTTCCAAAGTCAATCCCAGTTAACTCACCTGTCGAGCCTGAATGTGTGAGAGAAGAGGAACCCTAGCCCATGATTGAACAAGAACCAAAGCTATCAAAGGAAGAAGAATCCTCATGTTCTATTCTTGCTCCTTTTCCTTATAGATTTAAAACTACATAGAAGTTGAATAATCAGCCAGAAATTTACAAGCTTTTTAAGCAAGTAAAAATCAACATCCCACTTCTGGATGCAATCAAAGAGGTTCTATCTTATGCCAAGTTTCCGAAAAACATGTGTACAGTCAAAAGAAGCCAGAATGTTCAAAAAGAGCCTTCTTGACAAAACATGCCAGTGCCTTTCTTCAACACAAAACGCCTCCAAAATACAAAGATCCAGGGTGTCTGACTGTGTCGTGTGTCATTGAAATCTTCAGAATTGAACAAGCACTGTTAGACCTAAGGGCTAGTGTCAACTTGCTCCCTTTTTCTATTTACCAGCAGTTGGGTCTGGGAGAACTCAAACCCACAAGTGTCACACTTCAGTTGGCAGACAGATCTGTAAAAATTCCTAGGGGTATTGTGGAAGGTGTACTTGTCCAAGTGGACAACTTTGTATTCCCTGTTGACTTCATTGTCTTAGATACTCAGCCAGCAAAGCATTCAGAGAACCCCATTCCTGTAATTCTTGGTCGACCCTTCCTAGCAACTTCAAATGCACTAATCAATTGCAAGAATGGGGTCATGAAATTAACCTTTGGGAATATGACTCTAGAGCTAAATATTTTCAATGTTGCAAAACACCCAGGAGAAGACAAAGAAGAGAGATAAATAAATTTCATTGAGTCATTGGTTTAGGACCATCAAAATAACACATTATGTGAAAATTCCATTGAATTCTCTCGGTCATAATCTATTCCATCTGAGACAACAGATGATGATCCAAAGAATTTCCCGACTCATGCTGTTGATATATGGATCTCCAAGTTTGAAGAACTTTCACCAAGTGGCTCAAAGCCACTCTCATCAAATGTCAAGCCACCAAAGCCTAAACTGAAACCCCTCTCATCTAACCACAAATATGCATTCCTAGGAGAGAACGAGTCATACCTAGTCGTAATTTCATCTAAGCTCACAGACTTGCAATAGTCTAAACTGATTGAAGTTCTAAAAAGCCAAAAAAGCATCATTGGGTGGACCATCATTGACTTGAAAGGTATAAACCCATTAATTTGCAATCATGCCCATATACCTAGAAGAGGATTCAAAACTCTCTCGTCAAATGTAGCGAAGATTGAATCCTCACATTAAGGAAGTAGTGAAAATAGAAGTGTTTAAACTCTTAGATGCAGGGATAATCTTTCTCATCTCCGATAGCAAATGGGTTAGTCCAACCCAAGTTGTGCCCAAAAAGTCTGGGGTCACAGTGGTCAAGAATGAAGCCAATGAACTAGTACCAACTAGAGTCGACACAGGATGGCGGATGTGTATTGACTATCGAAAAGTCAATTTGGTGACTAGGAAAGACCATTTCCCTTTTCCCTTTCTGGACCAGGTTCTAGAGAGAATTACAGGCCATGAATTTTACTGTTTCCTGGATGGCTATTCCAAATACAATCAAATTGAGATAGCACTCAATGATCAGGAGAAAACCACATTCGCATGCCCCTTTGGCACTTTTGCATTCAAAAGGATGTCATTCGGACTTTGTAACGCTCCTGCAACATTCCAAAGATGCATGTTAATCTTGTTCAGTGACATGGTAGAAAAGTTTCTAGAAGTATTCATGGATGATTTTCTTTGTCTATGGTGACTCATTTGATTTGTGTCTGACCAACCTAAAAAAGGTATTGATAAGGTGTAAAGAGGCCAATCTGGTGCTTAATTGGGAGAAATGCCACTTCATGGTAACACAAGGCATTGTCTTAGGTCACACTGTGTCATTTGAAGGCATGAAAGTTGACAAAGCAAAAATAGATGTGATTGGAAATTTGCCTGCTCCCAAGACTGTAAAGGATGTCCGATCATTTGTAGGACATGTAGGATTTTACAGGAGATTCATAAGAGATTTCAGTACCATAGCAAAACCCATGTGTTATCTCCTGAGTCAGGACATAATCTTTGATTGGAATGAAGCCTGCCAACAAGCTTCTGATAAGCTTAAAGGCATGTTAATTTATGTCCCAATAATGCAGCCCCCTAACTGGACTTTGTCCTTTGAACTAATGTGTGATGCAAGTGATTATGCTATAGGTGTTGTATTGGGACAAAGAAAAGATAAGAAATCACATGTCATTTACTATGCAAGTAAAACTTTGAATGATGGTCAAATGAATTATTCAACAACTGAAAAAGAATTGCTTGTGGTAGTTTTTACTTTGGAAAAATTTCTTCCTTATCTTGTTGGTTCTTCTGTTACTGTGTTTACTAACCATGCAGCATTAAAATTCTTGCTTACAAAAAAGGATGCCAAGCCTAGGCTCTTAAGATGGATACTCTTACTTCAAGAGTTTGACATGGTCATTAAGGACAAAATGGTGTTGAGAATGTGGTGGTAGACCATCTGTCCAGATTAACTTATGAATTTCGTGAGGATGGACTGCCAATCAAATGAAAAATTCCCCGATGAACAACTGTTCATAATTGATGACCCCATGGTATGCTGCTATTGCTAATTTCCTTGCTATTGGAACACTCCCTCCGTCTTTCTACCCCGTGGACAAAAAGAAATTTTTGAGGGAGGTTCGTAACTTCTTTTGGGAAGATCCGTACGTATTTAAGTACTGTAAGGATCAAATCATAAGACGTTGCATCCCTGCTCAAGAAAGCAGACAGGTAATAAACTTTTGCCATTCTAAAGCATGTCGTGGCCACTTTTCCTGAAGAAAAACCTTTGCAAAATTCTTGCAGTTTGGATTTTACTAGCCCAAACTTTTCAAAGATGTCCATGTCGTTTGTTTAATTTGCGAAAGATGCTAGAGGTTGTGAAGCATTTCAAAAAGAAACATGATGCCCTTAAACCCAATTCTTGTGATTGAATTTTTTGATTATTGGGGCATTGATTTTATGGGACCACTCCCCCATTCCTTTGGTTATCTATAGATCCTGGTAACCGTAGACTATGTATCTAAATGGGTTGAGGCAATTCCATGTCGGAAAAATGATCACCAAACGGTGATCAAATTTTTAAAAGAAAATATTTTGTCCCATTTTGGAATTCTGAAATCAATCATAAGTGATGGGAATACTCATTTTTGCAATCGCCTTTTTGGGAATTTGATGAAAAAATATTTGATTTTTCACAAAATTGCAACCCCTTATCACCCAAAGACAAGTGGACATGTTAAATTGGCTAATCAAGAGATCAAATTAATTCTGGAAAAAACGGTAAATTCAGACCACAAAAATTGGTCATTAAGACTAAATGACGCACTCTAGGCATACCGCACTGCTTTTAAAACAATTTTGGGCATTTCTCCCTATCGATTAGTCTATGAAAAGTCTTGTCACCTACATGTGGAATTGGAGCATAGAGCATACTGGGCCATTAAAGCAATGAATTTTGACCTGGACAAGGCTGGACTTTCAAGAAAACTACAAATTAACGAATTGGATGAGTTGAGAAATGAAGCATGAGAATGCTAAGATTGTGAAATCCAGGATGAAAATTTTTCATGACAAGAACATAATGCGGAAGTCTTTTGAACCTTTTCAAAAAGTCCTGTTGTTTAATTTAAGACTCCGACGCTTCCCTGATAAGTTGAAATCAAGATGGACAGGGCTTTACATTGTTAAAAAGGTGTTTGGACATAAAGCAGTAGAAGTGGAAAATCCCTCGAATGGTAATACCTTTACTGTTAATGGTCAGCGGTTGAAACCATTTTTGGAGAATTTTGTTAAAAATGTGGAAATCATTCTTTTAATGGACCTAGAAAATGCCATCGAGAATTGCGCCTGTCGACACAAAAAGGGGTCAGATTAGGAAAAACCTGATAAAAATAGACCCGAGCGGACGCCTTTACAAAGCATTCCCCTTTTTTCTCTTTTTCCCCACTGCCTTTCCCTATTCTTCTTCCTCTTCTTCTTCACTTTCTTTTCTGGTGTGTTGCTCTTTGTAAAAATGACCCAACATGCCCATGACCATATTACCCAAAGACCCAATCCTTTGTCTCATGATCTGTATTTGTTTACTCTATTTGTACATGACTCTTCTTCTTCTTCTGTCGGCATTCATGATCAAGGATTTTTGTCCTTGCAAGAACCCAAATTTTCCAAAAAAAATGATTAATTTATATATTTTGTTTGTAGGTGTCGCCGGATGAACAAATCTCTACCTTTTAACCACATCTCCAAGATCCATATACTGGTAAATTCGAAACATTGGGAACAATGTTCAGTTTATGTTGGGGGTGAGAACTATAGTTTATATGTGCCCTTAGAAAATTTTTAAATTTGTGTTGTTGTTGCTGTTTCTAATCAGATTGTATACTTTGTTTTGTATTATGTATAAATTGATGATTATGTTTGTGAGTCATCTCTGATCGTCTTTGTGACTGGCAGACATTAAAAAACCAAATAGTGAGTCTTAAAGCATAGAAAGTATAGATGTTACACTTTTTTGGTTTAGTCTAGGAGTTTTACGCACTTTTCCATCTGATGTGCATACGATAATCATGAGTAAAAGCAAGAATGGTGAGAAAGACTGAGATCAGAGAAGAGTAAAAGAAACCCCTCTATGGCAGTAGCACTTTTGCTAAACGCCGTCGTGCCAAGAGTCTTGGTGCCCGTAAACAGTGTGACAGATTTTTTCCCGAGAAAAGGTATAACCAGTGTTCTGAACCAATTTTTGGTCGTGCACTGGATCGGTTAGACTGGATAGGCTAAGTAAGGATTACCCTGAGACGTCATGCCATTCTGGTACTATGCATAACCGATTTGTAAGAGAGGAAATTAGGAGAGTCACTGGCTATCCACACTACATAGATACAAAGGGAGACTCGGATTAGAATAGTTGGGATGAAAGCCTAGGGTCTGAATTTTTGTAAAAAGGTGTAAAAATCTTTTTGTACAAACACTATTGACTGAAATTAAAACATAGGCCGAGTAAGGAGTGTCCCAGAATACCAACCTGAAGCGTGGGTAGGGACTTATCCTGAGACGCCATGAATTTTGATTTAACTTTTTGTGTTTAGCTTGCTTTTATTGTGTATGTACTTTGTGATTTTTGACTCAACGTTCGAATGTTAGTTGCTTGCAGTACTCAACCTCTGATGAAGTTTCTGATGGAAACAAAAGTACTGGGAGCTCAGCTCGTTCGAACACCAATAGAACATTTGAATGATGGTAACGTTCGAATGCCAATAGAACGTTTGAACGATGGTAACTTACAGTACTTTGGTCTCTGTCAGAACTCAAAAGTACTGGGAGCTCACTGCATTCGAACGACAACCACGTTTGAATGATATTTTAAAAATTCTTCTACATACATTTGAATGTAACTAACGTTCGAACGTTACTTCTCAGGCTATAAAAGCCTTAACCGTCTTCCCCACTTCAAAATCCTCAAAAACCCCTCAAACCCTAGAACCCATTTGCACTACACAAACCTCAAAACAACTTACATTCTCCAAATTCATCTAAAAATCGACCCTCCCAAACTGATTCCCACATCAAAAACCTCAATCCCACAAAGAAAATCAAGACTTCTCAGAAATCATTTTGAGCTCAAAATAATGCCTAGAGTTAAACTACCTGCCAGGCAAAACTAGATAAGTCAGGAGCCAAATTTTATGGAAGAAGTGATTGAGGAGAGGGAGGGGAGACCAATAGTGAGGAGATACGATCAAACGCGATTCCCTAGCGCCCTCAAAGCTGATAGGTATGAATTTTTTTTCAGAATCATGCAGTAGTTTGTGAGAGAAATGTTGTGATTACTAATTTGACGGAGTTGGGAATATTGGCAGAGATGGAGAGGAGGAATTGGGTATGGTTTTTGCGAAACAGAGGAGACGCCATTGTTGACTTGCTGCGGGAGTTTTACTTCAACACCGAGATCATCAACGGTGCAATCCGAACTTATGTAAAGGGCATCCACATTGATATGGATGAAGCATATATTAAGGAAGTAAGGCAAGAAGTGCCTCAGGTACAAAACCCGGCATATCCCCTAAGAAATAATGTAGCGATGAATGTGGTTGGGAGAGAGTTGACTGGAATGCCTAACTTTTCTTAGGAAGGGAAGAGATTTTTAAAATAAGGGGACCTCACCGATAAGTAGAAAATGTTAAACTTGATTGCGGTATCTAACCTCGCCCCCATAGGACAAACAAAATGAGATTTTACATGACATGGCCCATCTGCTCTATGCACTTGGAAGGGGGCCTATCATCGACCTCCTTTCATTAATCTTGAGTGAAATAAAGAAGGGTTGTGTGATGTGAACAGGAGTGCACTCCCTTTTGCCATGTTGGTGACTGAAATCTGCAAAGACTATGGGTTAAGGTGAGGCCCGAGATGAAAATCCAAAAGCCAATGGGGCCACTGAACAAGGCCTCTTTCCGGAGAAGCCAAGGTCACAGTGGCGCCCCCGCTGCTAGACAAGAAGTGCCCCCTCCCCAAGGAGTCGATGGAGTGCATGATGAGCTTGACCGAGAGGAGGAAAGAGAGATGGAGGCAGAACAGACCCAAGAGGCAGGCCCCAGCATGAGCACCCGGCGTTCTTTACGGGACATCATGCTTAGCATTGAAGCTAAGAAGGATGAAATTCTTAGACTGTTGAGGGGTGCAACTGGTGGACCTGCAGAAGAGGGAGTTAGTGGAGCTGGTGGAGACAGTGGAGATTGAGAGGGTTATTTCTATTCTTAGTGGTGGAGTGTTTGATTGTTTCTTCTTTGGTTGATGAATTTCTTCTTTGGGTATTCTTGGGGATATTTGTAGTTGTTATGGATAGTTATTTCTTCTGTGGTGGATGTTTGTGTTGTAGTTGATTGTGGATATATGAAGTTATAGTTAATCACTTCTTTTGTAGATGAATGGAATCTTTGATATTTGTATTAAACGATCACATTTTGAGAAATGAATGAGTTGGTTTATCACTTTTAAATGTATATGTAGATTTAGGTTAATATATTGCTATTTGTTAATAAATGATGAAACAGACGTGGATGCTACGACTGTTTGTTAAAGTAACTAAGCACATGATCAGTTTGACACCTCAACTTAACAACCGAGACTTGAAACTATAATTCTTGGAAAATTGGTATTATCTCTATGCTTAAATTATCAAATGTGCATCAGTTTTTTTTGTTCTTAAAGTACAAGATGATTAGACACAAAATGGAATCGATATATAACTAACATTCCCTGAAACACTCGACATAACCAGTGGAGATGATAAGGAATACCATGGTGAGTTTTAAGTCTTGTTATGCTTTTGAGAGGATATCAACGTTTACTCAAGAAAGTTTTTTTTACTATCTATTTTTGAATAATCTCATTAAAATTGATTTGATTACTGCAACTAAAGTTATCTATTGATATATCGCACAGGGAACCTTTGCATACGACACCTACATGCGCACATACTTGAGAAAGGATATTAGACCATCTTTGATCTGACTTTGAGCCTTGGTCATTTCTTTTGCAAAAGTATATCCCTAGCCAGCCATGCTAGAGCCTTCGATAAATGATTTCTTTTTTTGAAATGCCCAGATAATAACCTAGCCATAAGAGGATATATTTGACATACCTTGTTATCAAATTTTCTTGCACCCTCTTACAAATCAATATGATACAGAAAGACAAGAAAAATAGAAAATGGTGGCTATTGTTCAATAAAAGAAACATCTGTGGAAACAATCAAAAAAGAAAAGAGACAGATAGATAGGAACTTGCCAAGAAAGTGAAAAGTGAGAAAAATGAAAGAAAGAAATACCATTCCCAGGCAAAATGTGGAGAAGCTAGAAAGAGGTGTGCAATACTGCATAAAAAAGAGATAGCTTTTGAACACCATTGACGTCATTTCGTTAGCTACTGACCTCTGGCCACATTACAACCTACAAAAATTCCTAATTGATCTCAGGACTGATGTATGTGTAGGTCGTCAACTACAAGTGAGGTATGTTAAATAGTATTTCCTTATTTGCATCAATGTTCCTCCATGAAATTATGCCAAAACATTTAGTTTGTCTCCTTAAACTTCAATCCTTTTCTAAACTATGCATGTGATTTTTTGACTGGCCATCTACTGATCACATGCCTTTTAAGAGACAAGTCACTATAACCAGAGCGAATTCTTGCTGAGAGCACTTCTAAGAGAGGTTTGTGAAATCAAACCTAACTATGGAAGGTGGTAAAATGGAATGTTTCTTATGTAATAATTCTTATTTCTAGAATGACCATTCCTACTACCTAGGGAATTCCAAATACCAATGTGACAGATGCTAAATTTTGCATAGAGTAAATACCTATGAAAGAGGAACATGCGGGATAAGTCAAGATTGAGAGTTGAGTGTCCTAACGACCATGATGCTAATTCACTTTAATCAGCAATCTCACATACACATCTCTTCAACTGAAGTTTGTGGGTAGCTTCACTGAAAACCCTCACGAGACAACACTCATCCACTAGGGTAAACCTAGAGGTTCAACGACTTGTTGCATATGCTAAGTGCAACCGGATGACCTACAAAAAAGGCATTAGAAATAGATTTGCATTCAATTGTTGTATTAATAGAGAGTAGCAATATTTAGGCTGGGGGGTGTGATTAGTACTTAAATTTACATATTACTATGCCTTTTTAGGACTAATTATACTTTAATGGAGTTTAAGTGATGACATTTCAAGTCCAAAAGTGAACAAAGGCTCAAGAATAACAAATATCACACTTGAATGTAACACCAGTGCATAAGGGAACAAAATTGGAGAATGTTGGAACAAAGCAAGAACGTTCGAACGCCAACTCACGTTTGAACGTCCACTTGAACTATGAGGAGACCAGACTGCTGAGACATGGCGTGTTGCAGGCAAGACAAAAGATTCTAAGGTACTTGAGTACCACGTTCGAATGCCAAATCACGTTCGAACGTCCACTTTATTTGATTGAAAACCAGAGTGATGAGTGTAAAACACCATGCTCTGCATGAAGTGTGGAAGTGAGTTTTCACAGAAGACCACAGACCACTTGAGTGATATGATCAAACCCCATTTGGTGTTCGAACGCCCCTAAAACAAAGGCGGAAGGCACGTTCGAACGTCAGACCACCTTCGAACGTCCATAAAGTCAAAACAAAAACCACGTTCGAACGTCAACTTACGTTCGAACGTCCTCTACAGATTGCCTGCAGAGTAGTTGGTTTCACTTTTATTGGGTGGCATACACTATTCATCCTCTTTTATCACCCCCTCCCCTTCCTTGCCTATATACTCCCATTAGGGAGCTTCAAGGGGCATTCTTCTTCTCTTGAAAAGTATGGAGTGAGCTTGATTAGTAGGCTTAGACTACACCAAGAACTAGTAAGAAGTTTGTATGGAGGCTTAGACTCCCACTCATTTTGATTAATTTTAGATGTATGGTATAATTACTTGTATCAAGAGAGTTAGTTCATTTCCTAGTTGAGGAAGCAACCCTCTATCTTCTGGTTGAGGAAGAAACCCTCCACTTGTTGGTTGAGGAAGCAACCCTCCATTTGTTGGTTGAGGAAGCCACCCACCAAGTAGTGACTAGCTTTCTCCTACTTTCATTGTTTATGTCTTTCACTTCCATTGCTTGAGCTTCCTTCTTCCTTAGAAGAGTGAAACTCTTCCACTTTTCTAGAGCTTTACTAAAGCTGTCAAGGGTGGACTGTGATTCACTTATTCTTTGGTGAATATCGGCTCTTCGTTTATTGTACTTTACCTTGTAAGTTCTCTACTTAGAGGGATGAGTATCACTCACTTTTCTAGCTTTACCCAAGCCATGAAGAGTGAGTAGTTCCTCATTCACTCTTTAGTAAGAGGTGATGAACATGTATTGATTATCCAGAAGCTATATTTGTGCATTTCATTTATGCTTTAATGATTTATATTTCACTTATTGAAGGATTGAATGCATCTAGCAAAGTTTAGGTACTTTGTATAACTATGGGTTCTTTTTATGTCACGGATGACTCTTGCATGGAAAAACCTATTGGTTCAAGGCAAGTACCTAGGCTAGATCTTCATGACGCATTTCAATCTTCACTATTATCGTGCTTTATCTAAAGAATGGAACATTAATGTCATGGTTGGGTGCCTTGTAGAAATACTTGCTTGTTTGTAGATGGGTTAAATCTCGGCACATGCAATTCTTGTCCACTTCTAGAAAGGCATCGGAATCATGTGCTTAATTCTCAGAGTCTATCCTTATCTTTCAATTAACTTGTTGTTGACATGGAAGTTAATTGAGTTATAAAACACAAGTATAATAAACCGGATGATTAACTACATGTTCTAATCCTCAAGCTAAATGGTGATTGTTTCACATTTGAATTTATCTTATATTTTGTCTAGAAAACTTTGAAAGAACTTCTATTCTATTCAAGAAATCCCAGAACTTCAAACTCTCAAAGTTTCCAGTTACTTAGTCTATATCACTACTACTCCAAAACACTGATCATAGTTCCTTGTGATTCGACTCTGGACTTAACCGGATTATTACTACAGCTTGACTGCTTGCACTTGGGTGTACACATTTTGGATCAAGTCAATAGACCTCGACCTGTTGTTTACGACAAATAAGAACCTTGGTATATATGACCTCAACCCATTGTTTGATGCGAAACAAGAACCTTGGTATAAAGAAGAATTCACAAACGGTGGTGGAAACCCGTTTGATAAGTCGTTGATGAACGCCATAGAAAATTCCGATAAGTTCGTTTAGTTCTTCAAAGA
>CAUOFW020001729.1:0-73638 GCA_963454935.2 Ilex paraguariensis | reverse complement strand
ATCTTTACCCCTAGCTTCCCACGAATCAATTCATCATCTGCTTATTGGAGGAGGGTTTTGAGTTGAGACGGTATTCCTATTGGAGTGACCTCCTGGATTTGCCAACATTTGTTTCTCATTTTACTAGCATCAAAACAACTTCACCAAACAACTTCCAACAATCAAAGATTTTACACTTTTTTCTCCCAAAATCACCTTCCCTCGGTTTACTCCTTCCCCGTGGAAACGACCTTGGAATACCACCAAGTAAAACACGATCCGCGAAAGTCTCCTTGCGCTTGGGGAGCACTTTTGTTCACACATACTCACATTTGAAATCTCATTCATCCACCATTCCGTTGCCCTTTCTTTTGACATCATCCCTAGGAGAGTGACACTCCCTTTATTCATATACTATACATGCTAAAAGGTGATGTTTATAGGTTAGGAAACAACAAGAAAATTGTCAAGCATTTTTGGCGTCGTTGCCGGGGAAGGCAAGTGTCAAACCAAGAAGGTGATTTTGGACGACGGAGGTAAGTCCCATGATCTTCATCATGGGCTGAGGTACGTTGTTCCGTGTACATAATCTTGTTTGTGTATAACTTTGTTTGTATATATTTTGTTTTATGTGGAGGCGAAACGACCGAAACGACTTGTTAGACAAAACTTGGCCCCTACCATGAATATTGACCAAGAACAACCCGAGGATGCGGGTGACAATTTTGACAATATAGGTGCAAATCCAAATGTCCAAAGGGGTGGGGGACCACAAGAACCCCAAATACCCAATCCGAGAATGAATTTTCCCCCTCCCGTGAATGAGGGGAATAATTTTCAAATGAATCCCCCGGTGAGGTCAATGAGGGATTTCCTACAACCAACACGAAGCACCACACCATCATGCATCCTCCTTCCGGTCCAAGCTCATCTTTTCATAGTTAAGCCAGGGATGTTGCAACTAATTTCCACGTTCAACGGATTTGAAACTCAGAGCCCCTATTCACACATAAGGGATTTTGAGGAAATGGTTGCAACTTTCCTCCCCAATCATGGGATGGAAGAGATAGCTAGAATGAAATTGTTTCCCTTTTCCCTGAAAGACAAGGCAAAAACGTGCTTATTTCCTTAAGGCCTCGAACCATCACATCGTGGAGCCAAATGATTTCTGAGTTTTTGAACAAATTCTTTCCGGTGCATAAAACCACTACCTAAAAAAGCAAATTCAAAACTTTTAGAAAAGCCCAATGAGCAATTCTATCAATGTTGGGAGAGGTACAAGGAATTGCTACAATCCCTTCCACATCATGGCTTTGAACCATGGCAATTGGTGAGTTTCTTTTATGAAGGAATCACACCGGGCCATCGACAGTTCATTGACATGATGTGTAATGGGGAGTTTTTGAACAAAGACCCTGATGAGGCCTTAGATTACTTTGATACATTGGCACAAAATGCACAATCATGGGACATTACAGATCCCACCGATGTACCAAGGTCTTCTCCTCAAAAGACTGGCCAAACTCAAGGGGGAGGGATTTATGATTTAAGAGACCGGGAAGACTTGTTTTCAAAAATTGCTAAATTGTCAAGGAAAGTTGAGAGTCTTGAAGTCAATAAGAGACACGAGGTGTCTAATGTGTCACGAACCGAGGAGGGTTGTTCAATTTGCGAATGTATGGAGCATTCCCTATCGGATTGCCCAAACATTCTGACCCTTAAAGAAGCGTACCATGAACAAGTCCATGCATTCAACCAAACGAGGCAATCATTTTCTCCCAATTCAAATACTTACAATCCGGGTTGGAGTAATCACCCAAATTTTAGTTGGAGAAATGAAAACCTCATTCCTCATGGTTCAAGTGCATATGCATCTCTCATGCCTCCCAAGCAAAACCAATACCATGGCCAAGGGCAAGCATCTAGCTCTCAATACCCCGGACCAATCCACAAGGGTATTTGTCAAACCCACCACCACAGAATTTTTCACCAAATCCACCTCCACAAAGTTTTTCTCAAGGACCGTCCAATCCATCCACATACCAACCTCCTCACAAAAGGAATTTGGAGGATATGGTTCATTCCTTCATTCAAAGCCAAACCGCCATCAATAACCAAAATGCACAGCCATCAATGATGTAAGAGCCCAACTCACAAAGTTGACAAACTCCATAGGGGCATCTCAACA
The DNA here is from genome assembly GCA_963454935.2 of Ilex paraguariensis. Classification (NCBI taxonomy): domain Eukaryota; kingdom Viridiplantae; phylum Streptophyta; class Magnoliopsida; order Aquifoliales; family Aquifoliaceae; genus Ilex; species Ilex paraguariensis. Next base: position 71,471 of record CAUOFW020001729.1, on the reverse strand, counting down.
AGAAAAGGGGAAGTTCCCGCTCAACCACAAGAGAACCCTAGGGTCAACACCTTGTTGAGTCATCGGAACCTTCGAAAGAGAGTTGCGAGCAACTCAAAGCTGTCACCACCCTCCGCAGTGGCAAAGAAATTGACAAAACCATTTTGCCAACGGTCACCCAAGACCACATTGCCAAAAGAAAAAGATCTCTTGGGTGACGCCGACAAGAGTGAGGTGCGTGAAGAGAAAGAAAGAGAGGTTGTTGAGAAAGGAAAATTAATTGATGATTGTGTGTTTATTCCTCCCATGCCTGCCCCTTTCCCAAGTCGTTTGAAGCCACCTGTCAAGGTGGCTAATTATGCTGATATTTTGGAAATGTTTAAGCAGTGAAGATTAACATTCCACTCCTCGACGCCATCAAGCAAATTCCATCATGTGCTAAGATTTTGAAGGACTTATGCACGGTGAAGAGAAAACTGAATGTCCACAAGAAAGCATTCCTCACCGAGCAAGTGAGCTCAATTTTGAGGACTAACACTCCTCCCAAATTCAAAGACCCTGGTTGTCCAACCATAGCCATCACCATTGGAAATTTTCGAGTGGAGCAAGCACTCCTCGATTTGTGGGCAAGTGTGAATCTTCTTCGCTACTCGATGTACCAACAACTGCAGCTAGAGGAGTTGAAGCCCACCTCAATCACACTTCAATTGGTGGATCGTAATATCCGTACACCAAGGGAGTAGTTGAGGATGTCTTAGTTCAAATTGATAAATTTTATTCCCTGTCGATTTCATTGTGCTTGATACACATCCTGTTGCAAACCTTAGCTCCCAAATTCCCGCAATACTTCGAAGACCTTTCCTTGCTACATCTAATGTCGTGATAAATTGCAGGAACGGTCTAATGAAGTTGGCATTTAGGAATATGACAATGGAGCACAATGTATTCAACTTGGCAAAGCAACCGGGTGATGATGAGGAAGTAAGTGAGGTCAAAAGAATCGACACTTTGGTTGAGGAACACTTGGAGCTGGAGGGGATATTAAAATTTAAGGAAGAATGAATTGTGGATCTTGAGAATTATGATGAGCAAGAGGAGGTAGAAGATTTGAAAGGGATGGAAAAGTGGATCCCTACATTCTAAGAGTTACCCCATCGAGAAAAGAAAATTTTTCCGTCGGATGAACAAAAGCCCAACTTGGAGTTGAAGCCCTTGCCCACCCATTTGAAGTACGCCTATCTTGGGGAAGGTGAAACATTCCCGGTGGTCATTAGCTTTACATTAAACATGGAACAAGAAAAAGAACTCTTGGAGGTGTTGAGAAAACATAAAGGAGCAATTGGGTGGACCATTGCAGATATCAAGGGGATAAACCCTCTCATTTGCACCCACCGCATATATCTTGAGGAGGATTCCAAACCTTCTCGACAACCACAAAGACGGTTGAATCCCATCATGAAGGAGGTGGTAAGGGATGAGGTTCTGAAACTACTTGATGTGGGGATCATTTTTCCAATTGCCGATAGTAAGTGGGTTAGCCCCACGCAAGTAGTACCTAAAAAATTCGGAGTTACGGTGGTTGAGAATGATGAGAATGAGCTTATTCCTACAAGAATAATCACTGGATGGAGGGTGTGCATTGATTATCGAAAGTTGAACGCTTGCACAAGGAAAGACCACTTTCCATTGCCATTCCTCGATCAAGTTCTAGAACGAGTAGCGGGGCATCTATTCTACTATTTTTTAGATGGATACTCCGGCTACAATCAGATTGAGATTGCTTTGGAGGATCAAGAGAAGACCACTTTCACATGCCCCTATGGTACCTTTGCCTACCGCCGCATGCCATTTGGACTGTGCAATGCTCCGGGGACTTTCCAACGCTGTATGATTGGAATTTTTAGTGACATGGTGGAAAAGATAGTGGAGGTCTTTATGGATGACTTTTCGGTGTTTGGGGATTCATTCAAGGGATGTTTGGCAAACTTGGAGAAAGTTCTAACAAGATGTGAGGAGAAGAATCTAGTCTTGAATTGGGAAAAGTGTCATTTTATGGTGACAGAAGGAATTGTGCTTGGCCATATAGTTTCGGCAAGGGGTATTGAAGTCGATAAATCCAAGGTGGAGGCCATCTCCAACCTCCCTACGCCAAGAGCCATCAAAGGCATCCGGTCATTTTTGGGCCATGCAGGTTTTTATCGTCGATTCATAAAGAATTTCAGTGCATTGGCCCGACCCTTGACCAACCTGCTGTCTAAGGAGGTCCCATTTGAGTGGTCAGATGATTGTGAGGCATCCTTTAAAAAACTTAAAAGCATGCTAGTCACACCTCTGATCATGCGACCACCCAATTGGGATCTACCTTTTGAGCTCATGTGCGACGCCAATGATTACGCGGTCGGCGCAGTGCTCGGTCAAAGGGAGAAAATAGACCATATGTGATACACTATGCTAGCAAAACACTTAATGAGGCTCAGATGAATTACACTACCACCGAAAAAGAATTGCTAGCAGTAGTGTTTGCCTTAGATAAATTTCGTGCTTACATCATTGGTTCGCCTATTGTTGTCTTTACTGATCACTCTGCTTTAAAGTATTTGTTGTCTAAGCAAGATGCAAAACCGAGACTCATTAGGTGGATACTCCTCCTACAAGAATTTGACTTGACGATCAAGGACAAGAAAGGAGTTGAGAACGTGGTGGCGGATCATTTATCCCGACTTGTGGTGCAAGAGGCCGATGAGCACATTCCTATCCTGACTTTTTTCCTGATGAGCATTTGCTGTCAATTCATTCTGTATGTCCTTGGTATGCTGATATATGTAACTATCTTGCAACAGGACAGACACCACCGCAATGGAGCCCAGAAGATCGAAGACGATTTATGGCAGATGTGAAGTACTTCTACTTCGACAACCCGTATTTTTTCAAGTATTGCCCCGACCAAATCATGAGGAGATGCGTACCTGAAAATGAACAGCGGGACGTCCTTGCATTTTGCCATTCACAAGCTTGCGGTGGACATTTCTCAGCGAAAAAGACTTGGCCAAAATTCTTCAATCAGGTTTTTACTGGCCCTCTCTTATCAAAGATTGTGTTTCATTTTGTAAGGGATGCGACAAATGCCAACGGTTGGGTAGTGTGACCCAAAGAAACATGATGCCCCTTTCACCAATACTTGTCATAGAAATATTCGACTGTTGGGGCATCGACTTCATGGGTCCTTTTCCTATGTCATTTGGTTATTTGTACATCCTCCTGGCAGTGGACTATGTGTCCAAATGGGTGAAGGCTATCCCGACCAAGACTAATGACCACCGGATCGTAGTCAAGTTTCTCAAGGAGAACATCTTTTCGAGGTTTGGGATGCCTCGTTCAATAATAAGTGATGGTGGATCACATTTCTGTAATAGGTCATTTGCATCTCTAATGTTCAAATATGGCGTCACTCACAAAGTATCCACTGCCTATCACCCACAAACAAATGGCCAAGCCGAGCTAGCCAATAGGGAGATCAAGAACATTCTAGAAAAAATGGTTAACCCAAACAGGAAGGATTGGTCCGATAGATTGACCGATGCCCTCTGGGCATACCGCACTGCCTTTAAAACTATTTTGGGCATGTCTCCTTACCGGCTTGTCTATGGAAAGGCTTGCCACCTGCCAGTCGAAATGGAACACAAGGCCTATTGGGCCATCAAGACTTTAAATTTTAATTTGAGAATGACCGGTGATCATAGGAAGTTAGAGCTGAATGAGTTGGAAGAGATTCGACGAGATGCGTATGAGAGCTCCAAAATCTCAAAAGAAATGGCCAAAATCTTTCATGATAACTCCATTGTGAGGAAATCATTTGAGCCCGGGCAAAAAGTACTCTTATACAATTCTCGCCTCTCCATTTTCCAAGGCAAACTCCGATCCCGTTGGGATGACCCCTATCTTGTCAAGGTGGCCTACCCCAACGGAGCTGTGGATGTTCAAAAACCCGAAAATGGCCAGACATTCAAGGTCAATGGCCAAAGACTTAAGCCATTTTTTGGGGGCTTTGAAGAACAAGTGGTGGAGGAGAATTTGATGGATCCGGTATACCCGGAAGTTGTGAAGGAATAATTAGTTTTTCTTTTTTCTGCTTTTTAATGTACAGGTTTTTATTTACTTACTTTATTTTTTTATTCCATGTTAATTATGTTCTTTTGTCGTATAGTTTTATTTTTCTTAGTCGCAGATATTGGTGTTTTTGTCAAAGCTCAAGTGCGAGGTGTTCTCTAACCCTTCTTATCTTTTTACTGTCCATCATTGAATATCATATTTATTTTAGAACACTGTATGAATCAAGTTGGGGGGGTGAGGTTGCACTATTTGCATATTACACCAATGTTTGTGGGAATATTCTGCGCGAATATTCGCGTCTTCTGACACTAAAAAAAAAAAAGGGTGGGAATATTCAGCACGGATATGCGGCTGCCGACACTCAAAAAAATAAATAAATAAATGGGAAGCCTTTATAAGATTTTCAATTTTTTTTTCTCCCATCCACCGGTGATTGGTCTCCCCTTCTTCTTCCCTTCTCTTTTCTTCTTCTTCTTCTTCTTCGTTGTTCTCTCTGTTCTTTGTAAAAACAAACCACCCTGCAAATCCATGACCATATACGCCGACGACCCAGTCCTTTGTTTAATAATTTGTCTTATATGTTTGTATTTGTTCATGGGTGCTCTTTTTCTGCTCACACTTAGGGTGAGGGGTTTTCAGCCTAACCCAAATCTCCCTCGAGTGGGTTAATTGTTGTGTTTTGTTCGTTGGTTTCGGCAGCTAAACAGATCTTTACACCCACCGCTTTTTTTTCCTCTTTCTTCGTCTTCTTCTTCTTCTTAATTCTATTGTGTTATTCTCTATAACACGACCCAACTCCCAAAAATCCATGACCATATTCCCCGAAGACCCAGTCGTTTGTCTCATGCTGGCATTTGTTTACTCTATTTGTTCATGGCTCTTCTTCTTCTGTCTGCATTTAAAATCAAGGGTTTTCGTCCTAGCGAAAACCCAGATCTGCGTAGAGAAGATTAATTTGTGTATTTTCTTTGTAGGTTTCGACAGTTGAACAGATCTCTACCCTACAACTTGATCTCCAAACTCTACACACTGGTAAATTCGAAACATTGGGGACAAGTTCGGTTTAGGTTGGGGGGTGTGATCTAGGATTCTAGTTTGTTATAGTTTCGTATTTAAAAAAAAAAAAAAGATTGTTCTGGATTGCGTACTTTTACAGCATTTTTGCTTATATTTCATGATTACATCAAATGCAGCGTCAATCATCTTTGTGGCTGGCAGATAGTGAGTCTTAAAAAGCATAGAAAGCATGGATGTTAAAATTTTTTGGTTTAGTTTGGGAGTCTTGCGCACATTTCCATCTGATGTGCATGCTGTGATCATGAGAAAAGCAAGAGTAGTCAGAAAAATTGAAATCCGAGAAGCACAAGCAAAACCATTGTGTGGCAAAAGTACTTTTGCTAAACGTCGTCGTGCCAAACGGTTGGGTGCTTGTAAACAATGTGGCAGGTGTTTTCACATGAAAAAATACAATCAGTGTTCTAAACCAAATTCGGGTCGTGCAACCGATCGATTAAACTGGATAGTGTATGGGCAGAGTAAGGATTTTCCTGAGACGCCATCTTATACCAGTCCGGGACTTACATGTTATGTGCGACAAGAAGTGGGAAGGGTCACTAATAATGACATAGACACAAGCGACGACTCGGATTAAATTTTAACTAATAATGACAAAGCTGTGGAAAAATGTGTTTTGGGGATGAAGGTTAATGGTCCGAAAATTTTTTTTGTAAATATTTATTTATGTACAAAGTCTTTTTGTTGAAATAAAAATGTGGGTCTCGTAAGGATTGTCCTAAAATGCCAACTTGTAGCGTGGGTAGGGACCTATCCTGAGACACCATAGTTTTCCAAGTTCAATATGTGCATTTAGTCTTTTTGTAAATTTTCATGGATAAATGTGTATGTAAATAGTTTTGATTTTTATTCGAGTAAAAAAAAAAAAAACCGCATTTCCTTGAAAAATGGTATTTTCTCTATGCTTAAATGTCAAATGTACATTGGTATTTGTTAATCTTAAGGTACAGAATGACCAGACTCGAAAATAGAATTATAATATAACTGACATTCTTTGGAAACCTGACATAACCAGTGGAGATAACGAAGAATACCATGGTAAGTTTTGAGCCTTACGATGCTTTCTGAGAGACAATCAACATTTACTCAAGTAAGCTCTTTCACTTTCAATTGTTGAATAATCTCATTAAACTTGCTTTGATTAAATGCAACTAAAGTAATCTATTGACATATCCTACAGGGAACCTTTGCATGCGACACAGACACATACTTGAGAAAGGATTTTAGGCCATCTTTGAGTTGATTTTGAACCTTAGCCATTGCTTCTACAAAATTATATCCCTAGTTAGCCATGTTTGAGCCTTCAATGAATGATGATTTTTTTTTCTTGAAAAACCCATATGATAACCGAGCCACACAAAAAAAATTACACTTAACATACCTTGCTATCCAATTTTTTCTTGCACCCTCTTATAAATCGGTATGACATAGAAAGTCAAGAAAAACAAAAAGAAGATGGTGGCTACTGTTCAATGAAGAATCGGAAAAAAAAAAATTGAAAGAAAGAAATACCATTTCTAGGCAAAAGACTGAAAAGCAAGAAAGAGGTGTGCTACATTAAAAAAGGGGATAGCTTTTGAATACCATTGACGTCGTTTCATTAGCCACTAACCTCTGGCCACATTACAACCTATAGAAAGTCCTAATTGATCTCAAGTCTAATGCATGTGTGTGTTGTCGACCGAAAACTGGGGTATGTTAAATAGTATTTCTTTAATTGCATTGATATTCTTCCATGAGATTATGCCAAGAACATGATTAGCCTACTTTCTTAAGACTTTCACTTCCTTTCTAACTGTGCATGTGATTCTTCGATTGACCATCCTCTGATCACATGCCCTTTGAGAGACAAGTCATTATAATCGGAGTGAATTTTTTTGCTGAGAGCATTCTAAGAGAGATTTGAGAAATCAAAGCTATCCATGGAAGGTGATAAAGTATAATGTTTGTTATATAACAATTCTTGCTACTAGAATGATCATTCCTACTACACAAGGAATTCCAAATACCAATGTAACAAGTGTTTATTTTTGTATAGAGTACGTACCATTGACAGAAAAGTGTTCGGGAAACAATTCAAAAATTAAGAGATGTGTGCCTCAATGATTCTGTTGCTAACTCATTTTGACAAGAAATCTTACATATACACATCTTTTAATTGGAGTTTGTAGGTAGCTTCACTGGAAACCTTCACGAGACAAAACTCGTCCACTAGGGATCACCTAGGGGTTTAACGGTTTATTGCATATGCTAAATGCAATCATGTTATCTACGAAAGTGATTTTATTTTGTTATGTTGTTTATTACTAGGAACTAGTAATATTTAGGTTGGAGGTGTGATTAACCCTAATTAAGGCATAATTTAATAGGTAAATTGTGTTAGTTGAATAAAGTTAAACTAGTCAAAATAAATCAAATTAGAATTAGTGTGTGAATAAAGGATAATGCATTAATTGTTGTTCTTTTCAGGATTTTATGCATCAAAGCTACAAACTACTGGGGAGCCAATTGCATTAAAGCTACAAACTACTGGGGTGCCAATTATCAAAGCTCAAAACAAAGGAGGATCAAAGAATTCAAGACCACCTAACAAGATTTTCAAGTCCACCTAACAAGATTCAAAGTCACCTAACAAGATTTTCAAGTCCAACTAACAAGACTCTTCAAGTCTATCTAACAAGATTCAAGGCCACCTAACAAGACTCTCACCCTTCCTTGTTGCCTATAAATACCACCCCTTAGGACTTGTAAAACATTCATCTTTTGGTAGTGGAAAACCCTCCAAAAGTATTATTGCTTTCCTTATTGCTTATAGCTTTCTTTAAGTATTGCTTTCTTTTATTGTATTCTTGCTTCCTTTTAATTTATTGCTTTCTTTTACTTTAAGTATTACTTTCTTTTATTGTGTTATTGCTTTATTTTACTTCCATTGCTTGAGCTTCCTTCTTCCCTTAGAGGAGTGAAACTCTTCCACTTTTCTAGAGCTTTACCAAAGCCGTGAAGGGTAGAACGTGATTCACTCATTCTTTGTCGAAGATCGGCTCATTGTGTAAAATGTGTTACCTTGTAACTCCTCTACTTGGAGGGATGAGCATCACTCACTTTTCTAGTTTTAACAAAGCCATGAAGAGTGAGTAGTTTCTCATCCAATCTTTAGTAAGAGGTGGTTATCCGGAAGTTAAATTTATGCAATTCGTTTATGCTTAGTTTTAGTCTTTATTTTTTTTATAATGTCTTCTCATCATATTGTTGTCTTTTATTTTAAGCATGAATAGCTAAATCTCTTAGTTGGCAAAACCAAGAGGAACCTCCACTTGGGTATACCATTTCAACTCATTCTCCTCCCCTCTTTTCAGAGTTCAATGGTTCGGTTTGACTGGGTTGAGGGTGGACAACTTGGTGAGTCTTTGATATTCCGTAGGCCTAGTCACGATTTATACTTAGATACTCACCAATCTTACCCCTAGCTTCCCACGAATCAATCGTTCATTCATGCTTTATTGGAGGAGGGTTTTGAGTTGAGACGGTATTCCTATTGGAGTGACCTCTTGGATTTGCCAACATTTATTTCTCATTTTACTAGCATCAAAACAACTTCACCAAACAACCTCACCAAACAACTTCCAACAATCAAAGATTTTACACTTTCTTTCTCCCAAAATCACCTTCCCCTCGGTTTACTTCCTTTCCCGTGGAAACGACCTTGGAATACCACCAAGTAAAACATGATCCGCGAAAGTCTCCTTGCGCTTGGGGAGCACTTTTGTTCACACATACTCACATTTGAAATCTCATTCATCCACCATTCCGTTGCCCTTTCTTTTGACATCATCCCTAGGAGAGTGACACTCCCCTTTATTCATATACTATACATGCTAAGAGGTGATGTTTATAGGTTAGGAAACAACAAGGAAATTTGTCAAGCAAAAGGCCCAAGAATTCTCGGACCTCAAGCAAGAGATGATGACGGTCATGCAATATATGGCTAAATTCACTGAGTTAGCCCATTTTACTGATGATTATGTGACTACCAACATGGCAAAGGTGAGGAGGTTCGAGGATGGTCTAAAATTAGCCATACGGGGAAAGATAGTGGGCCACAAGTTGCAAGACTTTGATTTTTTATTTCAGATAGCGATGGCCATTGAGAGGGAGATAGATGACGCTGAAAACATCTAGGAGGCCAGAGCTAAGGACAAGAAGAAGGAGGGTGAGTCCTCTAACCCAAGTTCAGGCAAGAAATAGAAGACTTTTACACCACAAGGGTCTCAAGGGCAAGGCTGGGGTTATCAAGACTAAGGTAAGAGTTAGTCTTCACAAGGGGGAAGGAATTTCAAGAACACATAATAAGGGAGCCAAAAGACATGTTACATATGTCATCAATAAGGACATTTGAAGCAGGATTATCCTTAGAGGTAGGGATCCCAGAGCTACGGAGCATCTCAATTCCCGTCATCAGTGTAGCTTTTGTAGAGATTCTTCATTCCTTCCTACCATTCCATGGGCTAGGGCAACCAATTTTAGTTACAAGGTGTTGGGAAAGCCCCTACTACTTTACGCTTGGGCACTCCTTAGTTCAGACAGATGGGTCAGGGAGTGGGCCAAGGACGAGGACAGGGTTATTAGGTCGGTACTTCAGAGACTCAAGGGTGAATCTTGACCATCACTTCTTAGATTAAGCCAGTAGATTAGTTGATAATTCAGGGTATATTTCTACTCTCTCACTACTTATGGGCAAGGGTGTAACTTGATTTGAGTGCATCACATTCATTCATTTCTACATTTTGTGTGAAAGATTTTGGCTTAGATGTTGAGACCTTAGAGGAGCCTTTGTATGTGAATTCTCCCTTAGGAGCTAGGGTTTGTATTGACAATATATGTAGAGGTGAGGTTGTAAGTTAATGATCGGTGGGATGCAACTCATTGTGGACCTCAGGGTCATGGACATGACGGAGTTTGATGTCATCCTTGGGATGGATGGGTTAATGGTGCATCGGGTGATTATTGATTGTGATCGAAAACAAGCCACCGCCTACATTTCAAAGGGGATTTATATCAAATTTCAGGGAGAAAAGTCGCTTTACCCCAGGCCATGTATGACTTCCATTATCATGGGTAGTAGATGGGTTTGCTTACAAGCGTTACCCTTAAGGACAAGGTGAGATAGGAATTGGTTCTACCTTGGGTTGTATGCAAGTATGCAGATGTCTTCCTAGATGAGTACTGAGATTGCCTCCACATCAGGAAGTTGACTTTTCCATTGAGTTATACCAGTGTATCCCCTATCTGTATGACACCACATAGGATGGCACCAGCAGAATTGCAAGAACTCAAAGTTCAGTGTAAGAGTTGCCTAACAAGGATTTTATTAGACCAAGTACCTCACCTTGGGGTGCTAATCTTCGTATAGATTATAGACAGGTGAATCGAGTCAGTATCAAGAACAAGTACCTATTTCTGTGCATAGATGACCTATTTGACTAGTTGAGAGGAGCTCAAGTCTACTCTAAGATAGACTTGTGCATGGGATACCATCAGTTGAAGATACGAGAGGCCGACATTCCTAAGACAACATTCAAGACTCGATATGGCCACTTCGAGTTCACAGTCATGCCATTCGGGTTGACAATCCATTGGTATTCATAGGATATTCAAACCCTACCTTGATTAGTTTTTCATCATATTTGTAGACAACATTCTTGTGTGCTCCAAGATTAAGGAAGAGCACTAAAATCACTTGAGGTTCATTTTATAAGCCTTGAGAGATCATCAGTTATACGCAAAAATTCAGCAAGTATGAGTTCTGACTAAAGGAAGTCAAGTTTTTGGGCTACGTTGTGTCCGCTACGGGTGTATCAGTTGATTCGAAAAAGGTTGAGACGATAATGAATTGGGAGAAGCTGAAGTCAGTCTTCAAAATATGCAGGGGTAGTTTATTTGGTGTTTTTGTCATTTTTTTTATGTTTTTGTTGTCAATTTTTGTTAAAAATAAAAACAAAAATGTGTTTGGTAATTGTTTTTGTGTTTTGTTTCATCTTAGTTGTCTTGGAAACAACTCAAAAAAATGAGAACTAAAAAAATTTGTTTCAGGAAACACCCGAAACATGAAACATGCGTGACCTAGCTGAAAGGTTTTAATGAGGTCTCAGTTTCGATTCTCATTGCCAACAACAAGTGTTAGTTTTTGTGGAAGTATAAAAGCTCACTTTTAGACCTCATTCTCTCTCTTTCTGTGTGTGTGTGTGTGTATAAGAAGATGAACCGATGCAGCTTCTTGTGGGTGGGTGTCTGTGTGTTCTGGAAGACGAATCCAAGCTCTATTCCATCTTGCTACCTGTTTGAACAAATCGATCTTCATTGTTGTCTTCTTCAACAACACCGTTTGTCAATTGAGCTGAAAGGTTGCTGTGAAGGTATGTATATAAAAATTCACTCAAGTTGAAAGGTTGCTGTGAAGATATGTATATAAAAATCTATATATACATAGATCTGTGTATATATATGCATATATATACACAGATATATATATATATATATATATATATATATATATATATATCATTTGATACTGCTAGATCCAGTAGATCTAGTAGATTCACTCCTAGGCATGATCAGTTTTCTGAAGGAAGAAAATCTGATTTCTCATCTGTTTCCCATAGAGACAGAGAGATTGCCAAAGAACTTGACCACAGGTTAAAAGGAATCGCTAATTCCTCTGACCCAGTAGCTAGACCAGTGTACACTCCCATAAGTGTCCCATTAAAGTCTAGATACACAGAGTTTAAACAAACAGAGAATGAAGAATTCACTCCGTCACCTTCTCTGTCACCCACTGCTAGTGCTTTTGATGGAAATGTAGAATCTAACAAAGCCCATCAATTATACACTATCACTAGGGAAAAAGAAATTTTTATGCCTGATATTTACAAGTTAAAAAAGAATTTCAAAACCCCTGAGAACAGACCTCTTAGGAAAGCTTTTGAAGCTCTACCTTGTAAAACCCAGGAAACCATTAAGAAAGAATGGGTAAAATTAATGTATAAATTAGAATCTGAGATTGCTTTAGAAAACTACTTAAGTAACTTCCACAAAGAAGTAAAAGTAGTAACTCAGCAAAATTGGAAAACAGAATCTGTCGTGGTAACCTCTAGTCATCCACCAGCAGAAACTATTGAAATTAAATATGCTACCAAAACTGTCACAGCTACTCCCTTTACTCCTCCTTGGACCACTATTCATACTTCTATTATTCAGCAGGTCAAGAAGTTCATCAAAACTCTTCCCTGTCTTGGTATTCCGTCCGTTGATTCTTTCAAAATCATCCAGACAGATGCCTCTAATATTGGTTATGGTGGAATCCTCCTTCAGAGAGAATCTCCTAATTCTCCTGAACAGATTGTTCGATTCCATTCTGGTATTTGGAATAAGACCCAACGGAATTATTCCACTATTAAAAAAGAGATTTTATCTATTGTCCTGTGTATCTCTAAATTCCAGGATGATATATTGAATCAAAAATTCCTTGTGCGGGTTGATTGTAAATCAGCCAAGGATGTTTTAACCAAGGATGTCAAAAATATAGCTGCTAAGCAAATTTTTGCTCGTTGGCAATCTATTTTAAGTATTTTCGATTTTGATATAGAATATATCAAAGGCGAACATAATTATATTCCTGATTTCCTAACCAGAGAATTTTTGCAGGAACCTCATGGCGGACAGGAAACCAGTAAACTGGACCTCGGTGGAGTCCTGTTTCCATGATTCCCAAGACACTGGGTTCCCAATCCAGAAACCTTGCATCTCTTAGGGCTAATAAGGCAGCAGCATTCCTGCCTTGGGTAATAAGTGGTTTAATGGCCACTTGGACAAGACCTATGTGGATAAAATTAAATCCTTTGGCCTTGTGAATCCTGAGAGTCTCCTTAGTGAGGAGCTCACAAAGCTCATCTTCTTTCCTGAGAGGATGAACTTGTTCAACAGTTTTAACTTGGTGTTCTTCACTAAAGGTTTTCTGAACCCAAGTTGTGCTATAAATATTTTTTTCTTTAACTGGAGGAATATTCCATTTTTTCCAGTCTGTTCTAGTTTCTTCTATTTCTAATTCTTCCTCATTTACTCTATGTGGCATAGAATAATCTGAAGATCTAGATGTACTAGCTCTAGAATTAGATCTGAATAATCTACTCATATTTAAAATCTAAATTGTTATCAAATTTTAAATTAATAAGTAAGTTTGACGACACTAGACATACCCCCTAATCTGGCTCCAATTTCTCTCAACTTCTCGCCTGCGATCCCTGTCTGCCAACTCTAGGACTTACACTTGGGATAAAGTGCGGCTTACGTACTCTTGAGGGTCTGGATTAAATGAAAGACATGCGGAATTTAGAGGAATAAAGAAGAATATGGAACAGATATGAAAATATACAAAATATTCAATTAAAGAAAATAAACACTTACAACACTAGAACTAAAGGTCTAGTGGAAATAAGCGGTAATAGGAGTGAAGCTCTTCTTTTGCATCATGAAGAAGGCTTTACAAGTGATAGGTGGGTTTACAAAACTAGAGGGTTTGTAATGTTAGCTTATGAAGCTTGGTTCGTAGAGAAGAGGGAGTTGCCTTATATAGAAGTAAGGGACTCCGGATTCCTCTGTGGTAATAATTCTGCCTTTCTCTTTTACTCAGGGTAAAGTAATTCACTTTCTTGCTTTCGGCTAGAAAGTGGAGTAAGATTCTTTTACCCGGGTAACTAGGACATGTTAAAAGGACTAGTGGGTCCTTGTTTGTCCTGAGAATCCATCTTTCGGTGGAAAAGCAGATCTGTGGGTCTTGCTTTTGTCTGTGAGAATCCTGCTTTTAGGGAAAGGGGATCCTATGCAGACATGTGATATTATCTTTACACAGAGTGGACAGCTTTTCTTTCTTTACTGAAGAAAGTAGTGATTGAAGCCACTTTATGTAAATAATAATTCACGGGAGTGCAAGGTCAGGTGTGAGGTCATCAACATCAAAGTCTTCTATTCCTTCAAAAGGATCCTGAGCATATCCTGCTGGGAGTTCTGAGGAGGAACTTTGAGAAGATGATTCACTATCTGAGTCAAGTTGTTCAAGGAGCTTCTGGAGGAGCTTTGCCTTGGACTTCTTCTTGCTAGATTTCTTCTGAGAACCTTTAGATGAAGATTCTTCTGGTTGGACTTGTCTTGTAGGAAGGTTAGCCTGGCTTGAATGAGCGGGCAGTTCCTTCATTGGAGTTGCTGGTTGTAAGGGACCTGGAACTACTACTGGAGTTGGTACCCTTACAGGGAAGTCTCGTCTCACCATTGCGATAGTGTCGCTATGCTGAAACCTGGGCCACCATTTGGCATAGAATTGTCGGGTCAAGTTGAATCCCACAATTTCCCATTGCCATTTTAGTATCCACGGGACTTTGTACCTGCAAAGAAATATTAGTAATAAGGGTAATGGGGACTCCTGTTTACTAGGACGGTAAAGGGAGTAAAAGATATTAATCTGATCTTTAAGATCAGCTGGAAAGATTTCATCAATGGGACCATGTAGATGCCACCACTGATTAAACCATGCAGGAATATGGCTTTTGAAATCTTTATGGAAATTTAGGAACCAGGAATGGGACAAATCCTCATTCTGGTAGAGTAATATTTTTGACCACGATTCAATGTAGTCATAATAATTGAATTGTCTGTTGTGATAAGGAAGTTCTTTGAGCAAAGAAGGGTGAGAACCCCATTCATCAACAGAGATAATCTTGGTAATATACAAGCTATGATAGATAACCTTAGTTGGGTTTATCTTATCATAAATGGGCTTGGTGAATATAGATTTGGTATAGTAGAGAATATCTTGGTAAAAACTATGGGGTTTTTCCAAGTCTACTGGGATATAGGTCCAACTTGTTGGGAGGTAGGCCTGTACAAGGTCTTTTGGATCCTTGTATTTGGAATGGGCTAGTTCAATGGCTAGGACATTCTCAGAATAGGTTTTGACATAGTCAACCTTTGGGCCTAATTGGGCTACAAAGGGTTGTGAGGCCTGATAAGGGTTTGTCATGGCACTAGTGGTCCTGACAGGTTGCTGTTGGGCCATTTGGGTGAAGGTTAATGGGTTAACAGTGGTTGATACGGCTACTGGCCGGATGACCAAGGCTGAATGGGCTACTGGCCTTGTGGGCTGAGTAGTTGGTAATAAAAATCTGTTTGACAAGACTAATGGCAAGTCAGGTTCAGATTTGGGTAATATTTTGTCCTTTCCCTTCCCCCTGGAATTTTTGGAGGAGGTTCCGGATGTACTAGGTTTCCTGTCCGCCATGAGGTTCCTGCAAAAATTCTCTGGTTAGGAAATCAGGAATATAATTATGTTCGCCTTTGATATATTCTATATCAAAATCGAAAATACTTAAAATAGATTGCCAACGAGCAAAAATTTGCTTAGCAGCTATATTTTTGACATCTTTGGTCAAAACATCCTTGGCTGATTTACAGTCAACCCGCACAAGGAATTTTTGATTCAATATATCATCCTGGAATTTAGAGATACACAGGACAATAGATAAAATCTCTTTTTTAATAGTGGAATAATTCTTTTGGGTCTTATTCCAAATACCAGAATGGAACCGAACAATCTGTTCAGGAGAATTAGGAGATTCTCTCTGAAGGAGGATTCCACCATAACCAATATTAGAGGCATCTGTCTGGATGATTTTGAAAGAATCAACGGACGGAATACCAAGACAGGGAAGAGTTTTGATGAACTTCTTGACCTGCTGAATAATAGAAGTATGAACAGTGGTCCAAGGAGGAGGATTTCCTTTGAGCCTGTCATACAGAGGTTTGATGGTTTGCCTAAGATCCTGATAAAAGTCAGAAACATAGTTTAGGGAACCTAAAAACCTTTGGAGCTGGGTTTTATCCAGAATTTCATCTGGGAATTTATCTGCAAATTGGATGGCTCTACTAATAGGAGTGATAGTAGAATCCTGGATGTTGTATCCTAAAAACCTTACTGAGGTTTGGAATAACTTAATCTTAGATGCAGATAAGACTAATCCATTTTGTTTAACAATTGTATGAAAAGCATAAAGGTGCTTCCAGTGTTCTTCTATTGTTCTGGAGAAGATGAGTATATCATCTATATAGACAATAGAAAAATGACTGATACAATTGAAGACTTCATTCATTATGTTCTGGAATTCACTTGGGGCATTTTTTAACCCAAAGGGCATGACATTCCATTCATAATGTCCGAAGGGAGTAGTAAAAGCGGTTTTATACCTGTCCATAGGGTGGATCTGTATTTGCCAAAAACCACTTTTGAGATCAAATTTGGAAAAGATAGTGGACTTATTGAGTCTCTTTATCAAATCCTGCTTGTTAGGTATAGGGTACCTAATCCATTCTAAAACCTTGTTTAAAGGTTTGTAATTAATGACTAACCTTGGGACTCCTCTTTCTAATTCAGCATTTTTGACTACATAGAAAGCAGGGCAAGACCAAGGTGACTTACTATTCCTAATGATACCATTTTTCAGTAACTCTGAGATTTCCTTTTTACAGATCTCAGTAGTTTCATGGTTCATTTGGATTGGTCTGGATTTAGTAGGGATATTGTCCTCAGTAAATCCTTTAATATACGGAAGTCTGACCATGTGTTTCTTCCTATGCCAGAATGCTGTAGGAAGGGAGGAACAAACTTCTGATTCTAAGTTTTCCCTAAACCTATCGATCTTCTGTTGTAAGATTGGATTGGTTAGGTTTTCTTTGGTTCTGAGGTGGTTGATCTCTTGTTTAAGAAATTCCACTTGCTTAATTTTCCTGTTAATAACATTAAGGGACTGTGAGACAGAAGCGTCTTTTAGCTGCCTTAGATGTTTTTTCTCAGGTTTGGTAATGAATGGAAATACAATTTTCCTTCCAAAATGCTTGGTTGATATTCCATCTGTATCTGTACTAAAGGGGTACAAGAGATATATAAATGGAAGACCAAGAATAACAGCATCAGTCATGTTTTTAACAAGAAGGAATGATGTTTCAAAACATACATCTTGTTGACAAACATGAACTTTAGGAAGTTTGTATTTGACATTCATTCTGCTGCCATTGGCTGAACTAATTCTTTCCAATGTTTTTTCATAAAACATGGTTGGAATTAATCCTTCTTGGATGCAGTTAACATCTGCTCCAGTATCCAATAGGGCAATAACAGTAATATGAAAACTATTGTTAATGATTAATTTTACTTCAACATGCCATTTTTGGACAGTTAAAGAATTAATCAGACTAATTCTTTTGTCATTAGAAGTGGCTCCTTCCTGGAATGAAGGCAGGTTCGTTACACCAGAAGTTTCCGTCTGAAAGGAGGAGGTTACTGGTATCCCCTGTGTGTAGCCTTGATGATCAAAAGGATTAATAAAATCTGCAGTCTGATCTTCTGGATCAGAATCCTGGGATTTTTCAGAATATTTTTCTGTTTGTAAAAGAGTTAAAGCTTCAGCAAATTTCTTGTCTTGAGCTTTTAAATCGTTTATCTCTATTTTAAGCTTATTAACTTCACTTTGGAGATCTTGTAAGGTGATTTCTTTTTTCTTTTCCTTACTAAATCTTTCCATAGTTTTGTTAAGGCTTATCAACTGTTTTTCTATAACAGGTTGCTTATTATCCTTTTTACTGAAAAGGTTTCTAAGCTGTTTGACATACTTATCTTTTAGATCTGGATCCTCTATCTTGGAGATCAAGTCTATAAGTATGTGTTCTTCATTTTGCTTAGTGATTACCCTAACTTGTTTCTGGCAAGAACATCCTATTTTAATTTTAGGATTGTCAGGGTGATCAGAAGCTGAATAATAATCTGAAGAGTCTGAGGTGTCTACTGGACTGTTTGATTCTTCAGAACTTTCAAGATTATTTATCCTAAAGATTTCAAGGATTCTGTCCTCATCATCTTGGGATAAATTTAATCTTTTTACTTGTTTTTTAACTGGGCATTCAGGACTAATGTGGCCTGATTTTCCACAGTTAAAACATGTAATATCTTGGACCTTTCCCTTTCCTTTGTTATCTGTCCTTTTGGATCTAAACTTTCTTCTAGGTTTCCTGGAAGATTCAGGTTTAGACTTTTTGGCAGTTTTGTGGTGAGGGAAAAATCTTTGATAAGATTTGTTTTTAGAATAAGGCTTGTGTGATTTGGATTTTCTGTGTTTTTTATGGGAAGGAGCTAATGGCTGTAACCCATATTGTTCACAAAAATTTCCTAATTCATATTTAGCCTTATGTTTCTCATTTGTTAATTGCTTATTGATTCTCAGATCAACACACCATTTTAATCCTACATTTTGGATGGTGCTAATGAGTTCTCCATAAGCAAGGCTATCATATTCAATGATTCCTGTGTCTTTGCTAAGGGCTTCTCTAACCTTATGGGCAAAGAGATTGGGTACTCCATTAACAAATTGTTCTTTCCAGAATGCTTTTTGGCAGTCTGGTCGAACCATGACACGGGAAACAAAGACATCTTTATACCACCTAAAGTCACTAAGTGTGGGACATTTTAGGTTGGTCAATTGGTCATGAATCCTGGCAGTTATGCTGCTAGGAGTGCCAACAAAGTGTTTGATGATGGTGAATATAAGGGTATTGCAACCATCAGGTTTAGTTGTTCCAATCCTTTCATCCAAGATTGGAAGGCCTTCATCATCTTTGAGAATAGCATTAATGATACTGTCTCGTTGTTCCTGGTTTAAATAATTATCCCACCAATTTCTAAGAACACCTGTGAATCCTGAAACGATTAGTTTGACAATCTCAGGTTCAGGGCTATCAAGATTGGTCATATAATTATTTAACACCATGGATAGATGACTAATTTTATTAAGAATTTCCTGTTCACTTAGACCATCTATGTTCCATTCATAGAGTCTGTTAGACTGAACAGAAAACTGGTTTAACACGTTTTTTTCTTCATACTGAAGATCTGGTGGAGTGGGTCTAGAATACCAGTTCTTTGTGGAGCTGGTAGGGACTCTAACCAGTGCATTGATTTTAGAATCAGGTTGGGTCATACTGTGATCCCTAAACTGATTTTCTAGGTTTTCTATTTCAGAGTCAGAATCAGTGGTGTCTTTTGGACTATCAGATTCTGAATTAGACTCTGAACTTTCTTCAGTTTGGTTGATGACTGTTATCTGAGAAGTACTAGTAGATTCTTTCCTAGATAAGAGTGCATCAATTTGTTGAATTAGGTTTTTGTCTTTTAAACCTAAATTCTTTCTTTCTTCAGGTAGGTTGACTAATGGTCTTTCTACTGAAGATGGTTTAATTTCATCTATTTTTGTTTCAATTTTATCCAACTGTTTTCCTATGGTAATTAGGCTTTGGTTGGTGAAATTGACCTGTTCAACTATCTTCTTTTCAGATTCTAAAACTGGAATCTTAAAGGGAGTAGCTGTGACAGTTTTGGTAGCATATTTAATTTCAATAGTCTCTGCTGGTGGATGACTAGAGGTTACCACGGCAGATTCTGTTTTCCAATTTTGCTGAGTTACTACTTTTACTTCTTTGTGGAAGTTTTTTAAGTAGTCTTCAAAAGCAATTTCAGATTCTAGTTTATACATTAAAGAAATCCATTCTTTTTTTATTTTATCTTGATTTTTACAAGGTAAAGATTCAAAAGCTTTCCTAAGAGGTCTGTTCTCAGGGGTTTTGAAATTCTTTTTTAACTTGTAAATATCAGGCATAAAAATTTCTTTTTCCCTAGTGATAGTGTATAATTGATGGGCTTTGTTAGATTCTACATTTCCATCAAAAGCACTAGCAGTGGGTGATAGAGAAGGTGAAGGAGTGAATTCATCATTCTCTGTTTGTTTAAACTCTGTGTACCTAGACTTTAATGGGACACTTATGGGAGTGTATACTGGTCTAGCTACTGGATCTGAGGAATTAGCGATTCCTTTCAACCTATGGTCAAGTTCTTTGGCAATCTCTCTGTCTCTATGGGAAACAGATGAGAAATCAGATTTTCTTCCTTCAGAAAACTGATCATGCCTAGGAGTGAACCTACTAGATCTACTGGATCTAGCAGTATCAAATGATATTTTAACTGATCCATCAGGGAGCTGTCTGATAGTCTCCAAATCAGTTGTAGTTGACTCGGTACTAGATTCTTTATCAAAATTTTCATTCTGCATGGTCCATGACTCTGGGAGGGTCACATCTTTCCAAAGTATCTGCTTTGGGATTTGGATGTTGGTCTGTGCAGAACTGGCTTGTATTAACATAGTACTTCCTTTTGGACTTGGGTCAAGGCATTGTACATTTAGATTAGTACGAATACACTTGTAATAAATCCTGTAAATAAGTACTATGGAACTAGTATTTTTTACTAACCTGGTAATATCGCCTGTGAGACGGATACCAAGAGTTAGTGCCATATGTGTGTTAGGACAATGAAGATCAAGGGTGAAGTCGGGGAAGCAGTTAAAGTAGACTGGACCTCGGTGGAGTCCTGTCTCCATGATTCCCAAGACACTGGGTTCCCAATCCAGAAACCTTGCATCTCGTAGTGCTAGTAAGGCAGCAGCATTTCTGCCTTGGGTAATAAGTGGTTTAATGGCCACTTGGACAAGACCTATGTGGATAAAATTAAATCCTTTGGCCTTGTGAATTTTAAGAGTCTCCTTAGTGAGGAGCTCACAAAGCTCATCTTCTTTTCTGAGAGGATGAACTTGTTCAACAGTTTTAACTTGGTGTTCTTCACTAAAGGTTTTCTGAACCCAAGTTGTGCTATAAATATTTTTTTCTTTAACTGGAGGAATATTCCATTTTTTCCAGTCTGTTCTAGTTTCTTCTATTTCTAATTCTTCCTCATTTACTCTATGTGGCATAGAATAATCTGAAGATCTAGATGTACTAGCTCTAGAATTAGATCTGAATAATCTACTCATATTTAAAATCTAAATTGTTATCAAATTTTAAATTAATAAGTAAGTTTGACGACACTAGGCATACCCCCTAATCTGGCTCCAATTTCTCTCAACTTCTCGCCTGCGATCCCTGTCTGCCAACTCTAGGACTTACACTTGGGATAAAGTGCGGCTTACGTACTCTTGAGGGTCTGGATTAAGGTTGGGTGCTAGGGTGCGAATCTACTTACAAATGAATTTAAAAAGAGAAACAGATAAAGATTTTAAAGTGAGTTAGATGACTCAAATGAAATTTCAGAGGTAATACACCAGGCCGTCAGATGGCTTTGATACCAAATGAAAGACATGCGGAATTTAGAGGAATAAAGAAGAATATGGAACAGATATGAAAATATACAAAATATTCAATTAACTCATGTTGAATTGAAGACTTTGATGTTGATGACCTCACACCTGACCTTGCACTCCCGTGATTTATTATTTACATAAAGTGGCTTCAATCACTACTTTCTTCAGTAAAGAAAGAAAAGCTGTCCACTCTGTGTAAAAATAATATCACAAGTCTGCATAGGATCCCCTTTCCCTAAAAGCAGGATTCTCACAGACAAAGGCAGGACCCACAAATCTGCTTTTCCACCGAAAGATGGATTCTCAGGACAAACAAGGACCCACTAGTCCTTTCAACATGTCCTAGTTACCCGGGTAAAAGAATCTTACTCCACTTTTCAGCCAAAAGCAAGAAAGTGAATTACTTTACCCTAAGTAAAAGAGAAAGGCAGAATTATTACGGCAGAGGAATCCGGAGTCCCTTACCTCTATATAAGGCAGCTCCCTCTCCTCATATCTCCCAAGCTTTGAAAACCTCAGACACTCTCTAGTCTGGTTTCAAAGAAACATTACAAGCCATTAATACTTGTAATCCTACCCTTCACCTGGATAAAATTAAATCCTTTGGCCTTGTGAATTTTAAGAATCTCCTTAGTGAGGAGCTCACAAAGCTCATCTTCTTTTCTGAGAGGATGAACTTGTTCAACTGTTTTAACTTGGTGTTCTTCACTAAAGGCATCAGAGCCATCTGACGGCCTGGTGTATTACCTCTGAAATTTCATTTGAGTCATCTAACTCACTTTAAAATCTTTATCTGTTTCTCTTTTTAAATTCATTTGTAAGTAGATTCGCACCCTAGCACCCAAACTTAATCCAGACCCTCAAGAGTACGTAAGCCGCACTTTATCCCAAGTGTAAGTCCTAGAGTTGGCAGACAGGGATCGCTGGCGAGAAGTTGAGAGAAATTGGAGCCAGATTAGGGGGTATGTCTAGTGTCGTCAAACTTACTTATTAATTTAAAATTTGATAACAATTTAGATTTTAAATATGAGTAGATTATTCAGATCTAATTCTAGAGCTAGTACATCTAGATCTTCAGATTATTCTATGCCACATAGAGTAAATGAGGAAGAATTAGAAATAGAAGAAACTAGAACAGACTGGAAAAAATGAAATATTCCTCCAGTTAAAGAAAAAAATATTTATAGCACAACTTGGGTTCAGAAAACCTTTAGTGAAGAACACCAAGTTAAAACTGTTGAACAAGTTCATCCTCTCAGGAAAGAAGATGAGCTTTGTGAGCTCCTTACTAAGGAGACTCTCAGGATTCACAAGGCCAAAGGATTTAATTTTATCCACATAGGTCTTGTCCAAGTGGCCATTAAATCACTTATTACCCAAGGCAGGAATGCTGCTGCCTTATTAGCCCTACGAGATGCAAGGTTTCTGGATTGGGAACCCAGTGTCTTGGGAATCATGGAGACAGGACTCCACCGAGGTCCAGTCTACTTTAACTGCTTCCCCGACTTCACCCTTGATCTTCATTGTCCTAACACACACATGGCACTAACTCTTGGTATCCGTCTCACAGGCGATATTACCAGGTTAGTAAAAAACACTAGTTCCATAGTACTTATTTACAGGATTTATTACAAGTGTATTCGTACTAATCTAAATGTACAATGCCTTGACCCAAGTCCAAAAGGAAGTACTATGTTAATACAAGCCAGTTCTGCACAGACCAACATCCAAATCCCAAAGCAGATACTTTGGAAAGATGTGACCCTCCCAGAGTCATGGACCATGCAGAATGAAAATTTTGATAAAGAATCTAGTACCGAGTCAACTACAACTGATTTGGAGACTATCAGACAGCTCCCTGATGGATCAGTTAAAATATCATTTGATACTGCTAGATCCAGTAGATCTAGTAGGTTCACTCCTAGGCATGATCAGTTTTCTAAAGGAAGAAAATCTGATTTCTCATCTGTTTCCCATAGAGACAGAGAGATTGCCAAAGAACTTGACCATAGGTTGAAAGGAATCGCTAATTCCTCAGATCCAGTAGCTAGACCAGTGTACACTCCCATAAGTGTCCCATTAAAGTCTAGGTACACAGAGTTTAAACAAACAGAGAATGATGAATTCACTCCTTCACCTTCTCTATCACCCACTGCTAGTGCTTTTGATGGAAATGTAGAATCTAACAAAGCCCATCAATTATACACTATCACTAGGGAAAAAGAAATTTTTATGCCTGATATTTACAAGTTAAAAAAGAATTTCAAAACCCCTGAGAACAGACCTCTTAGGAAAGCTTTTGAATCTTTACCTTGTAAAAATCAAGATAAAATAAAAAAAGAATGGATTTCTTTAATGTATAAACTAGAATCTGAAATTGCTTTTGAAGACTACTTAAAAAACTTCCACAAAGAAGTAAAAGTAGTAACTCAGCAAAATTGGAAAACAGAATCTGCCGTGGTAACCTCTAGTCATCCACCAGCAGAAACTATTGAAATTAAATATGCTACCAAAACTGTCACAGCTACTCCCTTTAAGATTCCAGTTTTAGAATCTGAAAAGAAGATAGTTGAACAGGTCAATTTCACCAACCAAAGCCTAATTACCATAGGAAAACAGTTGGATAAAATTGAAACAAAAATAGATGAAATTAAACCATCTTCAGTAGAAAGACCATTAGTCAACCTACCTGAAGAAAGAAAGAATTTAGGTTTAAAAGACAAAAACCTAATTCAACAAATTGATGCACTCTTATCTAGGAAAGAATCTACTAGTACTTCTCAGATAACAGTCATCAACCAAACTGAAGAAAGTTCAGAGTCTAATTCAGAATCTGATAGTCCAAAAGACACCACTGATTCTGACTCTGAAATAGAAAACCTAGAAAATCAGTTTAGGGATCACAGTATGACCCAACCTGATTCTAAAATCAATGCACTGGTTAGAGTCCCTACCAGCTCCACAAAGAACTGGTATTCTAGACCCACTCCACCAGATCTTCAGTATGAAGAAAAAAACGTGTTAAACCAGTTTTCTGTTCAGTCTAACAGACTCTATGAATGGAACATAGATGGTCTAAGTGAACAGGAAATTCTTAATAAAATTAGTCATCTATCCATGGTGTTAAATAATTATATGACCAATCTTGATAGCCCTGAACCTGAGATTGTCAAACTAATCGTTTCAGGATTCACAGGTGTTCTTAGAAATTGGTGGGATAATTATTTAAACCAGGAACAACGAGACAGTATCATTAATGCTATTCTCAAAGATGATGAAGGCCTTCCAATCTTGGATGAAAGGATTGGAACAACTAAACCTGATGGTTGCAATACCCTTATATTCACCATCATCAAACACTTTGTTGGCACTCCTAGCAGCATAACTGCCAGGATTCATGACCAATTGACCAACCTAAAATGTCCCACACTTAGTGACTTTAGGTGGTATAAAGATGTCTTTGTTTCCCGTGTCATGGTTCGACCAGACTGCCAAAAAGCATTCTGGAAAGAACAATTTGTTAATGGAGTACCCAATCTCTTTGCCCATAAGGTTAGAGAAGCCCTTAGCAAAGACACAGGAATCATTGAATATGATAGCCTTGCTTATGGAGAACTCATTAGCACCATCCAAAATGTAGGATTAAAATGGTGTGTTGATCTGAGAATCAATAAGCAATTAACAAATGAGAAACATAAGGCTAAATATGAATTAGGAAATTTTTGTGAACAATATGGGTTACAGCCATTAGCTCCTTCCCATAAAAAACACAGAAAATCCAAATCACACAAGCCTTATTCTAAAAACAAATCTTATCAAAGATTTTTCCCTCACCACAAAACTGCCAAAAAGTCTAAACCTGAATCTTCCAGGAAACCTAGAAGAAAGTTTAGATCCAAAAGGACAGATAACAAAGGAAAGGGAAAGGTCCAAGATATTACATGTTTTAACTGTGGAAAATCAGGCCACATTAGTCCTGAATGCCCAGTTAAAAAACAAGTAAAAAGATTAAATTTATCCCAAGATGATGAGGACAGAATCCTTGAAATCTTTAGGATAAATAATCTTGAAAGTTCTGAAGAATCAAACAGTCCAGTAGACACCTCAGACTCTTCAGATTATTATTCAGCTTCTGATCACCCTGACAATCCTAAAATTAAAATAGGATGTTCTTGCCAGAAACAAGTTAGGGTAATCACTAAGCAAAATGAAGAACACATACTTATAGACTTGATCTCCAAGATAGAGGATCCAGATCTAAAAGATAAGTATGTCAAACAGCTTAGAAACCTTTTCAGTAAAAAGGATAATAAGCAACCTGTTATAGAAAAACAGTTGATAAGCCTTAACAAAACTATGGAAAGATTTAGTAAGGAAAAGAAAAAAGAAATCACCTTACAAGATCTCCAAAGTGAAGTTAATAAGCTTAAAATAGAGATAAACGATTTAAAAGCTCAAGACAAGAAATTTGCTGAAGCTTTAACTCTTTTACAAACAGAAAAATATTCTGAAAAATCCCAGGATTCTAATCCAGAAGATCAGGCTGCAGATTTTATTAATCCTTTTGATCATCAAGGCTACACACAGGGGATACCAGTAACCTCCTCCTTTCAGACGGAAACTTCTGGTGTAACGAACCTGCCTTCATTCCAGGAAGGAGCCACTTCTAATGACAAAAGAATTAGTCTGATTAATTCTTTAACTGTCCAAAAATGGCATGTTGAAGTAAAATTAATCATTAACAATAGTTTTCATATTACTGTTATTGCCCTATTGGATACTGGAGCAGATGTTAACTGCATCCAAGAAGGATTAATTCCAACCATGTTTTATGAAAAAACATTGGAAAGAATTAGTTCAGCCAATGGCAGCAGAATGAATGTCAAATACAAACTTCCTAAAGTTCATGTTTGTCAACAAGATGTA
This sequence comes from Ilex paraguariensis, assembly GCA_963454935.2. Lineage (NCBI taxonomy): Eukaryota > Viridiplantae > Streptophyta > Magnoliopsida > Aquifoliales > Aquifoliaceae > Ilex > Ilex paraguariensis. The sequence goes on along the minus strand of CAUOFW020001729.1, from coordinate 45,102 downwards.
TGTTTTGAAACATCATTCCTTCTTGTTAAAAACATGACTGATGCTGTTATTCTTGGTCTTCCATTTATATATCTCTTGTACCCCTTTAGTACAGATACAGATGGAATATCAACCAAGCATTTTGGAAGGAAAATTGTATTTCCATTCATTACCAAACCTGAGAAAAAACATCTAAGGCAGCTAAAAGACGCTTCTGTCTCACAGTCCCTTAATGTTATTAACAGGAAAATTAAGCAAGTGGAATTTCTTAAACAAGAGATCAACCACCTCAGAACCAAAGAAAACCTAACCAATCCAATCTTACAACAGAAGATCGATAGGTTTAGGGAAAACTTAGAATCAGAAGTTTGTTCCTCCCTTCCTACAGCATTCTGGCATAGGAAGAAACACATGGTCAGACTTCCGTATATTAAAGGATTTACTGAGGACAATATCCCTACTAAATCCAGACCAATCCAAATGAACCATGAAACTACTGAGATCTGTAAAAAGGAAATCTCAGAGTTACTGAAAAATGGTATCATTAGGAATAGTAAGTCACCTTGGTCTTGCCCTGCTTTCTATGTAGTCAAAAATGCTGAATTAGAAAGAGGAGTCCCAAGGTTAGTCATTAATTACAAACCTTTAAACAAGGTTTTAGAATGGATTAGGTACCCTATACCTAACAAGCAGGATTTGATAAAGAGACTCAATAAGTCCACTATCTTTTCCAAATTTGATCTCAAAAGTGGTTTTTGGCAAATACAGATCCACCCTATGGACAGGTATAAAACCGCTTTTACTACTCCCTTCGGACATTATGAATGGAATGTCATGCCCTTTGGGTTAAAAAATGCCCCAAGTGAATTCCAGAACATAATGAATGAAGTCTTCAATTGTATCAGTCATTTTTCTATTGTCTATATAGATGATATACTCATCTTCTCCAGAACAATAGAAGAACACTGGAATCACCTTTATGCTTTTCATACAATTGTTAAACAAAATGGATTAGTCTTATCTGCATCTAAGATTAAGTTATTCCAAACCTCAGTAAGGTTTTTAGGATACAACATCCAGGATTCTACTATCACTCCTATTAGTAGAGCCATCCAATTTGCAGATAAATTCCCAGATGAAATTCTGGATAAAACCCAGCTCCAAAGGTTTTTAGGTTCCCTAAACTATGTTTCTGACTTTTATCAGGATCTTAGGCAAACCATCAAACCTCTGTATGACAGGCTCAAAGGAAATCCTCCTCCTTGGACCACTGTTCATACTTCTATTATTCAGCAGGTCAAGAAGTTCATCAAAACTCTTCCCTGTCTTGGTATTCCGTCCGTTGATTCTTTCAAAATCATCCAGACAGATGCCTCTAATGTTGGTTATGGTGGAATCCTCCTTCAGAGAGAATCTCCTAATTCTCCTGAACAGATTGTTCGATTCCATTCTGGTATTTGGAATAAGACCCAACGGAATTATTCCACTATTAAAAAAGAGATTTTATCTATTGTCCTGTGTATCTCTAAATTCCAGGATGATATATTGAATCAAAAATTCCTTGTGCGGGTTGATTGTAAATCAGCCAAGGATGTTTTGACCAAAGATGTCAAAAATATAGCTGCTAAGCAAATTTTTGCTCGTTGGCAATCTATTTTAAGTATTTTCGATTTTGATATAGAATATATCAAAGGCGAACATAATTATATTCCTGATTTCCTAACCAGAGAATTTTTGCAGGAACCTCATGGCGGACAGGAAACCTAGTACATCCGGAACCTCCTCCAAAAATTCCAGGGGGAAGGGAAAGGACAAAATATTACCCAAATCTGAACCTGACTTGCCATTAGTCTTGTCAAACAGATTTTTATTACCAACTACTCAGCCCACAAGGCCAGTAGCCCATTCAGCCTTGGTCATCCGACCAGTAGCCGTATCAACCACTGTTAACCCATTAACCTTCACCCAAATGGCCCAACAGCAACCTGTCAGGACCACTAGTGCCATGACAAACCCTTATCAGGCCTCACAACCCTTTGTAGCCCAATTAGGCCCAAAGGTTGACTATGTCAAAACCTATTCTGAGAATGTCCTAGCCATTGAACTAGCCCATTCCAAATACAAGGATCCAAAAGACCTTGTACAGGCCTACCTCCCAACAAGTTGGACCTATATCCCAGTAGACTTGGAAAAACCCCATAGTTTTTACCAAGATATTCTCTACTATACCAAATCTATATTCACCAAGCCCATTTATGACAAGATAAACCCAACTAAGGTTATCTATCATAGCTTGTATATTACCAAGATTATCTCTGTTGATGAATGGGGTTCTCACCCTTCTTTGCTCAAAGAACTTCCTTATCACAACAGACAATTCAATTATTATGACTACATTGAATCGTGGTCAAAAATATTACTCTACCAGAATGAGGATTTGTCCCATTCCTGGTTCCTAAATTTCCATAAAGATTTCAAAAGCCATATTCCTGCATGGTTTAATCAGTGGTGGCATCTACATGGTCCCATTGATGAAATCTTTCCAGCTGATCTTAAAGATCAGATTAATATCTTTTACTCCCTTTACCGTCCTAGTAAACAGGAGTCCCCATTACCCTTATTTGTGACACCCCAAAATCCGGGGGTCCGTTGATTACCCATCAACCCGCGGAATACCCGTAAATACCGAGTGACTCGATATCACACCGTTATGTCCCTTTTACCGAGGTCCATAACTTAACAAAATTTGGGCAGAGTCTCCTTTGTACTGGGAACTCTACCCAATACCCAACCTGTGCAACATAACTCACATGACCCATCTGAGGCCCAATATAAACAATGACCACACCGGGTCCATTTATAAGTAAACATTGACCACACCGGGTCCAATTATCCATATTTGTAGCAAAACATGCAAGGTTACTTTAACATTAGTGCATATATGTAATAGTTATCATTTAAATCCACCAAGGTCTAATAAGCCTCAATATACCTCAATTAGTGTCCATTTGTATCCTTGGAACTAGAGAAATTCAAGTCCATTGGTGTTCTTTAAATCAAAGAAATCCAAGCCTGGAAGCTTAGTGCATAGTTTGAAAAATTTCGGTTTTAGAGTCACCGTTCGAACAGCACTATTCACATTCGAACGTCCCTTGGTTTTGAAAAATAGGTAGCTCCCAGTACATTTGGTTCTCTGCTGGTTTTGCTGTTCAAAACTCGCACCATTCGAACGTCACTTTACGTTCGAACAGAAAATGCAGTTTCTGTTCTGCTGCAACTTCCAGTGCGGTTTTGACCTGTTTAGAAGTGGAATTGAGAAAATTTCATAAAAACACTTTTGTAGCCCTAGGTGTCTACTACCTACTGTAAAAATTTCAGATCATTTGGACGTCACAATAAAAAGTTATGGCTCAAACACTAAGCAGTGTCTGAAATTTCTGTGTAAACTGTGTATGATTTCAACCCCAAATCAATCCATTCCAAAACCAATCCAAGGTTATCCAAAACTTATACAACATCTATTTGATACCAAATATAGTCAATACAAGTTCTAATACAACTATTTCCATACTTTTACATGCCAAAATGGAAATTAACCAAAAGTTTTACAAAAACTAAATTCAAAAGCCACAACCCGGCTTTTCTTCAACCAAGAGCCCCCGAATGAGAGCCATCCACCGGAACGTGTCCCGTACCTGAAATTGTTTCCCGTATAGGGTGAGCACAACGCCCAATAGAGATAAACCTATAGAGGTTACTCTTCCCCTAGATGCACATGCTCATGTAATCATCACACAAACACACAACCAAGCATTTCTCACACTTATGCATCCTATGATGGAATGCAACAATGCTATGCCATGGAATGAAGTGACACTCACCCATGCAACTTTATTCCGAGCTCTCTCCGGCTCCCCAACACATGCAAGTGGCAATTTAGTCGAAACCACCATTTATGTTACACACAATGGCGTTAATCACTCTAGGGTCTTGTATAGGGGTGGATGTTCATGGACTTACACCAAGGGCCTCCAACCCACACGAAATTTACGGACTTCGACCGAGGGTTCCGAATACACCCACACACTTTATGGGCCGAGCCAAGGGAGTGTGTAGCCCAATCACCGGGTCTTGCACCCGAGAGGTCGTCATGCCTCTTCTTGCTACCCCAACCCAATTCATCATGCAACCAAGCGGCTTAGCTAAGTCCTCGACCCAACTCTCCCAAGCCTTCCGTCAATCACCAAGTGTGGTATTGACGTCAAACATGCACTCACTCATGTAATGAGACACTTCCGTGCAAATGCAATGTGATGTTCCATTGCACACAAAATAATGCTCAATATGCTTATGACAAACATATAAACATTTTCATACATCAATGCAATTGTATCATAAGTATATAACTACCATATCTCATTATGCTCAATATATCATTTCATGCATATGTCAATAACACTCTTCATCCAAAAACCATATCCTAAGCATATGATTTCACAATCACCCAAGCATGTTATAACATAGCATCATGCAAGTAACACACTCAATTTCACTAGGGCATTTTATCAAACATCTTATAGTCATTCAAGTCATGTATTCACATAACACATTCCAAGGCATAGTTTATAAAACACATAGCATGCCTTAAGTTTTCACCAAGTTACAAAATAATCACATGGAACCTCCATATACCAAATTCAAGCTAGAAGCTAGCCTAAGCTATTCCTATGCTAATTTTTTTTTTTCACTTTCATACCCATAGACATATATGTATAACAATACATATGCATATACATAATTTTCACCCTTAGTCTAGCAACACCTAAGGTAAGAATAATCCAAAGTAGGAATAACCCCTACCTCTTAGGAGTGTAGAAAACCCCTAAAACACCAAAACCAACCCAAAAGCTTTGATCTCCAAAAATTCTTCCTTTGATTATTCGGTGAAATCACTTCCTTTTGGTACGTAGACGTAGCCCTTGACGAGGAGAACGATCTTTGTTCTTGGTCCAAGCGGATTTGAGTACTAGAATTATGTAGATCATAGAGAGAAGTTGAAGCTTTCCCTCTCCTTTCCCTCTCTTTTCTATCGGCTGAAGAGGATGCTGAACAATGGGGGAAAAATCTGATTTTTCCCCCTATTTATACTTTAGAACACTTGGTCCACAATTGGCCACATGTCCATTTTTAATTCCGGGTCCGTTTTTGTCCCGAACAATTAAATCTCGCCCCGGTTTAAATCTAAAATATTTTTATTTCAATTTATCTTATTTTATTGCCCAAAATTTAAAATTTTATAAAAAAATTCGTGTACAGGGTCACCCGAAGCCCGATCGCTCCGTAAAACGTGAAAAATTTGACTATCTCAGAATTCGACGAAAATTGACGTGGTAACTCGATTTCGCGAGACGAATCCAACGGTGAGGTCCGTTTTGTCATCCGAGTTACAAAAAATTTCAGATTTACAACCCGAATCATGGTGACAATTTACCATTTTACCCTTTATTCATAAAAGTTTAAATCTACATTATTACTAATATTTCTTTGCAGGTACAAAGTCCCGTGGATACTAAAATGGCAATGGGAAATTGTGGGATTCAACTTGACCCGACAATTCTATGCCAAATGGTGGCCCAGGTTTCAGCATAGCGACACTATCGCAATGGTGAGACGAGACTTCCCTGTAAGGGTACCAACTCCAGTAGTAGTTCCAGGTCCCTTACAACCAGCAACTCCAATGAAGGAACTGCCCGCTCATTCAAGCCAGGCTAACCTTCCTACAAGACAAGTCCAACCAGAAGAATCTTCATCTAAAGGTTCTCAGAAGAAATCTAGCAAGAAGAAGTCCAAGGCAAAGCTCCTCCAGAAGCTCCTTGAACAACTTGACTCAGATTGTGAATCATCTTCTCAAAGTTCCTCCTCAGAACTCCCAGCAGGATATGCTCAGGATCCTTTTGAAGGAATAGAAGACTTTGATGTTGATGACCTCACACCTGACCTTGCACTCCCGTGAATTATTATTTACATAAAGTGGCTTCAATCACTACTTTCTTCAGTAAAGAAAGAAAAGCTGTCCACTCTGTGTAAAGATAATATCACATGTCTGCATAGGATCCCCTTTCCCTAAAAGCAGGATTCTCACAGACAAAAGCAAGACCCACAGATCTGCTTTTCCACCGAAAGATGGATTCTCAGGACAAACAAGGACCCACTAGTCCTTTTAACATGTCCTAGTTACCCGGGTAAAAGAATCTTACTCCACTTTCCAGCCGAAAGCAAGAAAGTGAATTACTTTACCCTGAGTAAAAGAGAAAGGCATAATTATTACCACAGAGGAATCCGGAGTCCCTTACTTCTATATAAGGCAACTCCCTCTTCTCTACGAACCAAGCTTCATAAGCTAACATTACAAACCCTCTAGTTTTGTAAACCCACCTATCACTTGTAAAGCCTTCTTCATGATGCAAAAGAAGAGCTTCACTCCTATTACCGCTTATTTCCACTAGACCTTTAGTTCTAGTGTTGTAAGTGTTTATTTTCTTTATTTGAATATTTTGTATATTTCATATCTGTTCCATATTCTTCTTTAGCCCAGATCTGTGTTTGTATGTGTGTGTGTGTGCGCTTGTATGTGTCGATTTATGGGTATGTGTGTTAGTGTGTGTGGGTATGTGTGTTTATCTGTGTGTTACTATGTTGAGTATATGTATGAGTGTGTGTTCTAGGTGTGTTTCTAAGTGTCTGTCTCTGTGTGTGGTATGTGTGTTGAAATTGGAATTGGAAGTGGAAATGGAAAAGAAATACAGCCATTGGATTTAATCAATGGTGTATTAGGGATTAAAGTGGCATGTTCAAATGGAGATTGGAGATATTGTTCAGACTGGTTCTTTGCTTGTTGCTGGGAAGCTGCTGTTGTATCCGGATTAGTGCATGCTGCCTTTTCTAAGGAAAAAGAAGACCTTGGTTTTTGGTATAGTTTAGGGATTGTTAATTGGTTCCCTGTACTATGATTTACATCAGTTGCTCACCATTCTTTGTGTTGAGATTGTGTTCAATCATTGGAATTGGAAAAGAAATACAATCATTCGAATTAATCATTAGTGTATTAGGGATTAAAATGGCTTGTTTAAATGGAGATTGGAGAGTGCAATGTGCAATGTCTGTGTGTGTCTTGTAATTAGGAATGAATGGTGTGAATCATTTCTCTTGGAAGCATTTGTATATCACAAAGAAGATCTTCTTGTTATGGTGCAAGACTTCTCCTTTGTAGTTTGTTTTTGGTTTGTTATGGAGACAAGATCAATGAGAATTGCCTACTAGATGGCCTGAAATTGTTACTAGTATGAGGGGTTTGCTGGTCTGTGATTTTTGAAGAAGCCTTGTTGCTATTCTATTGGTGATTGAATGTTTTGAAGGATTAAAGCCATAACATTTGATGTAAATGGGGATTGATTCATTCAATAAAAAAAAAGTGAAGTATGAGCTGGATTTTGGAAGTAGCAACAAGGAACTGGATTCTGCTTCACACTGGTTATTTGTATGAGATATTATAACGATAATATTTAGGATAAACTTGAAGTAGTTACCAAACATGTATTTTGTTTTTATTCTCATAATTTAATAGACACAAATGACTCCAAACATGTTTTCTGTTTCAATGTTACCACAAAACAGAGAAAAAAATTGTATCTATTTTTTATTTTTTTGAAGACGCAAAAACAAAAATGTTACCAAACAACCTCGTAGTTTCTTGGGATTGACAGGGTATTATAGGAGGTTCATTAAGGACTACTCCCACTTAGCAGCTCCTATGACATGACTTATTAGGAAGAATATTAGGTTTCATTGGGATGACTCTTACGAGAGGGCATTCCAAGAGTTAAAAAGGAGGTTGACTTTAGCACCTATCTTAATTGTTCTAGAGAGAGGAGAGATGTATATAGTTTAATATGATTTGTCAAAGGATGGACTGGGATTTTTCTTGATGCAATCTAGAAGGGTAGTTGCTTATGGTTCTCATCAGCTTAAGAACCAAGAGAAGAACTATCCGATACATGACATGGAGTTGGTGGCTATTGTCTTTGCATTGAAGGCATGACACCATTATTATCTCTATAAAGAGTAGTTTGAGGTGTATTCAGACCACAAAAGTCTAAAATATATTTTCACATAGTGACACCTAAACAAAAGATAGCACCATTGGATTAAGTATCTAGAGGACGTGGTGACACTACCATCCCGGTAAGGCAAACGTGGTGACTGATGCTCTCAACCAAAAGTCATGAGGGGTTTTTGCTAGTGTAGCTTTCTGTGAGTGGCAAATGCTTAAGAATGTGGGATAGTTTGGATTGCACTATCAAGATTAAGCTCAGGGTATTATAGGTAGTATGGTTGCTACTTTGTCTCTACTTAGTAGAGTGATTGAGGGATAAAGTTTAGGCTGGTTCGGGTGATGAATGGGCTATCCATTTTATTGGTAGTCTCTGATATAAGGGCAGAGTTCTTGTTCCCCATTCTACTGATTTGAGGGAGGAGATACTTAGAGAGTTCCATTGTTCTCATTTTACATTGCATCTCGATGACACAAAGATGTATCATAATCTTTGTCACCCGTACTTTTGGAATGGGATGAAGAAGCATGTTAGAGATTTTTTGAGTAGGTGTTCGACTTCCCACAAGGCTGAGCACCAAAGACCGGTAGGGTTGCTCCAACAGCTAGAGTTAGCCGAGTGAAAATTGGAGCATATCATCATCAACTTTGCTACTCATTTTCCACAATCTACATGGAGATATGACACAATTTGGGTTATAGTGGATTGGCTTACCAAGTCGGCTAATTTCTTAGTTGTACAAATGACCTTCACACTAAAGGAAATCCATAGGCTATACATTTGGGAGATTATTCAATTGCATGGGGGTACCTGTTTCCGTTGTGTCGGATCGAGATCCATGATTCACAACATAGTTTTGAGAGAGTTTCCAAGGGGCTATTGGAACATAGTTGATGTTGAGCATAGCTTTTCATCCACAAACTAATAGCCAATGGAGAGGATGATAAAGATCTTGGAGGACATGCTTGGGGCATGTGTCCTTAACTTTAAGGGTAGCTGGGAAGATCGCTTGCACTTAGTGGAATTTGTGTATAACAACAATTATTAGGCAACTATTCAGATGGCTCCCTATAAGGCCTTGTATGAGAGACCGTGTCATTCTCCAATTTAGGCAACTATTCAGATGGCGACCTTCCACGACAAGAGCTATGTTGACCAACGACAGAGATCTCTTGAGTTTGAGGTTGGAGATCATGTCTTCTTAAAGGTTATGCATAAGAGGGGAATGATCCGATTTTGAAAAAGAGGCAAGTTGTTGCTAAGGTATATTGGGCCTTTCGAGGTACTTGAAAGGGTCGGGGCAATTGTTTATCAGTTGGTGTTACTGCCAAATCTATCGAGTGTTCACAACGTGTTCTATTTCTCCATGCTCTAAAAGTACACTTCAGATCCTATGCATATAGTGGATTGGGGTGAACTAGTGGTTGATGCAAATGAGACCTTCGAGAAGGGACCGACTCGTATTTTGGATGATCGAGATTAGGTTTTGCAAGCAAGACTATGAGGTTGGTTAAGGTCTTGTGGCAGCACTTGGGTATCGAGGAGACTACATTGGAACGTGATGACACCATATGAGCAACCAATCCATTTCTACTCGAGGATGGACGTATAGTTTAAATTTCATGTTAGTTGCATACGACATGATTGCATGTGCATTCATTTTAAGGGAAGAAGAAAGTAAAACCTAGGAAATTTAAAGATTTCAATAAAAGGGGTAATACGGTAAATAAGCCATTTAAGCACGGGATAAAAACCTGAATTTTTATGTGATGACAAAATGGACCTCACCATTGTAAAGTTGGTCATTCAATTTTTGTTAAATTCCAAGACAGTCGGGATTTTCATGTAGTACTAGGTAAATCGGGGATACACAATTAAAATTCCAGCAACTAGGATTTGTTCGTGGGACCTATAATATAATTAAAAGGCCATTCAACTAATTTTATCCAAATACACAAGTGGCAAGTTGTAATTCGTTTTTAGAGATTTTCAACCCATGAAAAGGTGACACATGGTGCAAATACACCTAGTATAAAAAAAAGGGGGGCCAAAGTGGTAGAAAAGTCTTTCACTACACCATTTTGCATGGCCAAAATGTGTGAGAGAGAGAGAGAGAGAGAGAGACAGAGTACAAGCCCAACTTCTTCATCTTTTTCTTCCTTCATCTTCAAATCTTGCAAGATGTAACCGTTGGATCATCAAACACCAAGAACAAAAGTCACTTTATTCAATAAGGGCTAAGTGTCAATGCCAATTACACCTATTTTTCACAAATTTTTAAAATCAAGGGTTGGGCTACAGCTTAAGGAGGGCTTGTAGAGGCTTGTTTTGGGCAATCCTTAGAATTTTTCTTCCTTAATCATGCTACAAGAGGTGGGGTTTCTATTTTATTTAGATTTCCTTTCAACCTAGAGTTCCATATGAGATGGGTTTGAGTAAATATATATTAATCACATGATTAGCTTATAACTAGTGTAACTAGTGAGTTAAGTGGAACCAGTGAGCGTGTTGTCTAATTCCTACTTGAATTGGGTTGTTGAATATGTTTAATATGTGCATATTGATGGGTATGCTAACTATTTACAATTATGCACCCCGTGTTTGATAAAATGTATTCAAGCATGTTATTTGAGTTATTCAATGTATATAATGTGTGTTAGGTGATACGTTAGAATGCTCTTATATGCTTTAATGTTATAAATGACATTGTGTTTTCAAATGAAATGCAATCGTATACATATTGCACGTGAGAGTTACACATCACATCCACGAGACATTTTGGCATGGTTTGTGAGTGTTGTGCATGGGTTTAATCAATCACCACAAAGGTGAGTTGATGGGTTGGGCTCAGGAAGATTTGATCAAGGTCTAATTGAGTCTCATGGAATATTGCATGAAAATGTGTCGGGGTATAACAAGAAAAGATAGATCCTCCTTCAGGTGCAAGGCACGATTTTGTCGATCACTAATTAACCCTAATTAATGCATAATTTAATTAAGTTAATAGGTCAATTGTGTTGGTTAAACAAAGTTAAACTAGTCAAATTAGGGTTAGTATGTGAATTAGGGATAATGCATTAATTGTTGTTCTTTTCAGGATTTTGTGCATCAAAATTACAAACTATTGGGGAACCAATTGTGTCAAAGCTACAAACTACTGGGAACCAATTGTGTCAAAGCTAAAAACTATAGGGCACAAATTATCAAAGTTCAAAATACAGGGGGATCAAAGTGTAATTCAAAGATACCAAACAAGACTTTCACCCTCCCTTGTTGCCTATAAATACCACCCCTTAGGACTTGTAAAACATCTATCTTTTGGTAGTGGAAAACCCTCCAAAAGTATTATTGTTTTCTTTTACTTTAAGCATTGCTTTCTTTTATTGTATTATTGCTTTCTTTTACTTCCATTGTTTGAGCTTCCTTCTTCCCTTAGATGAGTGAAACTCTTCATTTTTCTAGAGTTTTACAAAAGCCATGAAGGGTGGAACATGGTTCACTCATTCTCTGTTGAAGATCGGCTCCTTGTGTAATGTGTTTTACCTTGTAACTCCTCTACTTGGAGGGACGAGCATCACTCACTTTTCTAGCTTTACCAAAGCCATGAAAAGTGAGTAGTTTCTCATTCACCCTTTAGAAAGAGGTGATGGACATGTATAAATAATCTGGACGTCATATTTGTGTATTTCGTTTTCTTTAAATTTCTTAGTTTTAAAATGGGTATTAAATGTATTCTCTCTTAGTTTATATTTCTTTGCATTAGCTTAGCTCCAATCTTCATTTCTTCATAATGTCTTCTCATTACATTGTTGTCTTTACCTTAAGCATGAGTTAGCTAAGCCTTTAAGTTGGCTAATCCAAGGGATATTAGAGGTCATTCCAAGGGAGAGTGACACTCCCCTCCACACATAGACTATACGCATTGAGGGATGATGTTCGAAGGTTAGGATATACTACAGCCGGAGACCATCAAGTGATCACACACTAGCCGGTGATGTAACGAGCACATAAAAATGTGTTGGTGCACGTGGAACCAGGGGTGAGATGTCCTCAAAATGTCGTGTCAATTTGATAGCCCGTTAGTGGAAGTCCAAGAATTACCTACCCCAATATGACAAGATAATAAATGAAAGGTCATTGGGGTGTGTATAGCTAAATGGAGGAGGCTTGGAATTGCCCGGTTCATGACATGGAATTACATAATGTGTTGTGCATGGGGATCCGAGAATGGTTTCAGAGTTTTGATTGTTGAGTTGTCGGTACATTATACCATATTCATTTGGATTGGGAGGTATTCTCTATTGGATATACCCTACTGGGCTTAGGGCCACCTTGTTGTGGGAATGTTTTTCAGATACTACGCACGCTTCCATAGATGGCCATCACATGGGTCCACTTTGATGACGAAGCAAAGCTCGAGCTCTTTTCTTGTATATATAGATTTTAGGTCACAATTGTAAAACTGATAGCCTGCAAGTATTTTGAATTATACAACAATTTATAATTTTTTTGTAAAGGCTTGTTTATAGGGACTTAATATAAACTCTTCTTTTTGGTTTTAATGAATGGTTTACATTTGAACTTGTTATTGTTGTCCAATGTATGGAATGGATTAGATGTGTGTATTAGACCTTAGAAGGTATTGTTGATTTAGGTTGTGTTTTGGGTGCAGCTCCACGTACAAAGGAGACTCTGTCGAAATTCTGTTAGGATGGTTCCACTGGAACCATGGCCTTGGGATAATTAACGAGATTTAGCGGGTGTTAGAACCCCTAGGAATTGGGGTGTCACAAAAATCACATGACCTACCTCTATACCTTTGATGCACCTTTGATTAACGTTGATGTTTCCCAATAATGTCACTAAAAATGCTTCCCCCTTAAATGGGTAGATTTTCACGTAGCTCACGAGTGTAAGAGAAGTTATAATGTAGTACCTTGGAACAAAATTCCATGTTCATCTCCTTAGAGAAATCTTTTGTAACTAAAGATGACGAAAGAAAATAAAAATAAAAAGCTCTTTGAATTTGAGAAGTTTTGGGCAATAACTAAATAAAGAGGAAATTAAATTAAGAGAAAGAACCAGATAATCTTCAGATTTCATCCCACCCATGAAAATAAATTCACTTTAAATCTATAACTCATCTGAGTTCATAATCAAACTCCCTCAAATGGATGATATTCAACCAAAAGCATTAATTAGTAAAAACTAATGATTTTGATGACAAATAGATTAGTTGGAAGAATGCGAGTCCAATTGATTGTAGAGACTCCAAGTATTATTTTTACCAAAACCAAATGTATACTAATAATAATGACATGGCCACTCAATATGGTTTCCGAAAGCAATTATTAAGCCATTAAATCACATATATCATGGAAACCTCTAGTTCATGGGTTGGGATTTCCTCTTCCGATTATTCAAAAAAGAAAACTACTTACTCATAATGATGAAATTAAAATAAAGCATTGAGAAAAACATAATTGAATTCAAAGAATAAAGATTGACTTGAAAGGAAATAAGAACTTGAATATAAAGTACCTTGAATTGAAAGAACTGTATTGAAATTTATTACGCTGAATGAAATTGACTTAGAATTGAAAATAATAATTCTTGAAACTAAAAACAAAGGAATAACTAACAAATAGTTAAGGAAAAGAAGTATGAAAAGTTGTAGAGAAGAAGAGAAATAAGCAATTAAGCCATCCCCATTCCTCGGCCAAAGCCTCGTATTTCTTGTGTATGGAAGGAATATCTTCAGTATTTGTGCATATCTTCTCCTACAACATCTCTTCTTTTCTATTGGTAGAGAATATCCAAAAGATAGCAAAATTAGACTCAAATTAGAGTTTTCCATCAAATCTGTTGTTGACCTGCTGGTAATACATACCAGTAGAACCTCATTCTGTTACATGACCTACACAGGTAGAACATTGATCAACTACCGGTAGAACCTTGATCTTCAAATCCTTGTAGCTTCTTCTACCAATAACACACTAGGTCAACTACTGGTAGAACAACTTATTGTTTATTCCAGAGAGCCTTGTTTTCGGTAGAACATAACTCAACTATTGGTAACTTACATACTATTTTTGTTCCTACCTGTAGAACCCAACTTCTACCAGTAGATTCTTCATTTTAGTACACTCCTACGAGTAGGTTTATTATCGGTAGAACTTACTTTTCTTTGAATTTCTTCTTTAAAGTCTCTGACTTCACATCTGAATGATCAACTTCAACTCTAATTTGTTCAAATCCATTATTATCATGCTCAACATCTACTTTTACACCTAGACTACATGCAAACACAAAATCAACACATTAATCGTAAAACAAGCTAAGCAAAGCAAGTTAGTCTACTAGCTAGCCCAAGACGAATATATTGGTAATAAAATAATGCAAGAATAAGCACTCAACATAACCCCAACTTAAGTTTTGCCACTAGTCCCTAGCAAACATCAAACTAAGGAACAAAAACAACAAAATAGATTCTTAAACATCCAAAGCAATAATCAACAAACACATTCAAACTGTTGAACTATAAAATATAAATTTAAATGAACCCAAAGCACTTTAAGATCCAAAAGATGTATTCATTCATATTCTTCATTGTTGTTGACTGACTCCAAAGAGAAATAAAGCCTAACTCCTAAATGTTCTTCTACCTAAGCTTTAACAGACAACTTGATGTAAATCATAGCACAACTTCAAGGGATCTAGTTCAAGTTCCAATTAGGTCGATTAAGAGAGCACGAGGAAAGAAGTTCAAAGATGTACTCAATGGACTGATTCAAGAGGTATGGACTCAAGCAAATTCGTGGAGGCCCATTGAGCATGGTCCACTTGAGCAACAAAGAGTCATCAACATGATTCAAGTTCTAGAAGAATCTGGCTAAGGCTAGGCTTAAATTGGCATGTTTAAGATTACTCTTTTTGGGTCTGATTGTAAGGCTTGCATGCTATTTTGGCTAGTTCTACATCATTTGGTATTAGAGCAAAGGTTCTAGTTTAGGTTTGCCTATATTTTAAAAACCTTTTTTTTTTTTTTTTTTTTTCTGTGTTCTTTTGTTCCAAATTCGGTTCACAAACTTTAGTTTAGCCGAATTTTCTTTACCCCCATTCCGCTCATATTTTGTTGGTTATAGTTTATTACGAAATCTTATTATGTTACTATCAAAAGATGGTTGTTGATCATCCCAAAAAAAAAAAGGACAATAAGGAGTAAAAAAAAAAGGCCAAAAGGAGTCAAAAAAAAAAAGAAAAAAAAGAGAAGCTCAAAATTGTTTGGTTCTAGTTATTACGAAATTGTTTGTTTTCAACCATTTTGAGTCCTATAAGCCCGCAAATCTCCTCACCCCAAAATCAAGATTTTTTTGTGTGGAAATCTTGCTATTTGGTGCTTCTGAAAATCTAATCAGCCATGTTCCTTGTATTCTTTCTCTTAAAACTTGAAATCCTTGATGAGTTCTTGGTGAATTGTTGCTGGAAATTTTGAGTAATGTTTGTTTAGTTTCAAAAGAAATGAAAGAGAATTATTGAGTGGAAAAAAGGCAAGAGTGATTCACATTCTTGAGTGTAAACATGTAAGGGAGAGAATTGTGAGGTCCTTTTTCTTTTTTTTTTTTCTAACTTTGTTCTGCACAATAATGTCTCATAATAGTGCTAAGAACATGGCCGAAGATGCTATGGAACTGGTTGACCTGAAATTGTTTACGGAGGCCATGATGAGTGAGATGAGGAGTGTGATGAAGTTGGAACTGGAGTAGGTTCACGGATGGATATATCAGATGGAGAATGCACCTGACAAGTAGCCACAAAATGTCCCTATTATGCTATTACGTTGTGGGATTAGCTTGTGATAAACAGGAGGCGGAATAGAGAATGGCCAATAGAGACATGGAAGGAGATGAAAACGATGATGAGAAAGCAGTTCGTTCCAAGTTACTACTATTGAGAGTTGTACAAAAAACTACAAGGTCTTAGACAGAGAAGCCAGAGCGTGGAGGATTATTACAAGGATATGGAGATTGCTATGATTCGAGCTAATGTAGAGGTACAATGGCTAGGTTTTTACTTGGATTAAACCAGAAAATCTAAGATAAGGTAGAGATGCAGTATTATGTGGTGTTGGAAGATATGGTGCACATGGCCATCAAAGTGCAGCAGAAACTCAAGACGGGGATGAGTCACGTGCATCCCATAACTCTAGTTCTACCTCTTGGAAATCGGGTTATACCAAGCCAATGGACAAGTCACAAACGTCCAAATCTGAGCCCAAGTCCGCAAACACTAGCCACGTTCCTCAAGGTAAAATCTACACTTCGACCTCTAGGATTCGTGACATTAAATGTTCTAAATGTCAAGGCAGGGGACACATAGCAAGTCAATGTCCAACACAAGCTGGTCATGGTGTTGCAAGATAATGGTGAAATTGTGACTGACGATGAAGATTCCAACACCGACAACATGCCACCATTGGAAGAGGTTTTTGAGGAGGAATATTTAGCTCCTAATGCATTGACATTGGTGACGAGGAGAGCATTGAGCGTTCATGCAAAAGAGGTTGATGAATTGCAGCAGGAGAACATCTTTTGCACAAGGTGCTACATCAAAGACAAGGTGTGTAGTGTGATTATTGATAGTGGTAGTTGTACTAATGTTGCAAGCACAATTGTGGTGAAAAAATTGGGACTACCAGCGTTGAAGCATCCTAAACCATACAAGTTGCAAAGGTTAAATGATAGTGATGAGATAAGTGTGAACAAGCAGGTGTTAGTCGCTTTTTGAATCGGTAAGTACGAAGATGAAGTGTTGTGTGAAGTAGTGTCGATGCAAGCGGGACACTTATTGATAGGGCATCCATGGCAGTTTGATAGGCATATGAAGCATGATGGCTTTACGAATAAACACTCCTTTGTGCTTAATCAACAATCAATCACACTTGTACCATTGACACTACAGTAAGTATAGGAGGATCAAGTGAGATAGCAAAAAGAGAGTGATCAAAAGAAAACGAGTGAAAAACAGAGAGACCGAGAAAAATGAGAGAGAAAAAGAAAATAAAAATTCGGCCATTAAGAGAAATCAGAGAGAAAACAGAATAATTTTTATGCAAAAGTGAGCAAAATTAAGCGAGCAATGTTTTCAAATCAACTTATGATTGTACTTTAGTACAAAGAGGCATTTCTAAACACTAATGAACTTGACCTTGCTTTGCCTAGTTCTGTTGTTTCTCTTTTGTAGGAGTATGAGGATGTCTTTCCCGAGGAAACAGCACATGGGTTACCTCCAATCCAAGGGATTGAACATCAAATTGATTTTGTTCCCGGTGCGACAATTCCAAACTGAGCAGCCTATAGGTGCAATCCTAAGTAGACAAAGGAACTTCAACGGTAAATAAGTGATAGCTGGAGAAAGGGCACGTGAGGGAGAGCATGAGCCCATGTGCAGTTCGGATTTTACATGTAGCTAAGAAGGATGTGATGTGGAAAATATATGTGTTTATTGCCGAGCTATCAACAACATAACGGTAAAGTATCGTCATCCTATTCCTCGCTTAGATGATATGTTAGATGAGCTGCATGGTTCTTGTGTATTTTCTAAGATTGGTTTAAAGGGTGGTTATCATCATATTAGACTAAAGGAAGGAGATAAATGGAAAATAGCCTTTAAAACAAAATATGGTTTGTATGAGTTATGCCTTTTGGATTGACTAACACTCCAAGCACCTTTATGAGGCTTATAAGTCATGTTTTGTGTGCATTTATAGGTAGATTTGTTGTTGTCCACTTTGATGATATACTCATTTGTAGCAAAAATGTTGATCATGTAGTACATTTGAAATCTGTTTTAGATGTGCTTAGGAAAGAAAAGTTGTTTGCTAATCTAAGGAAGTGTACTTTTTACACCGATAAGCATGTATTTCTAGGATTTATTGTTAGTGCACAAGGTATACAGGTTGATGAAGAAAAGGTACGTGCAATCCAAGATTGGGCAAGTCCCACAAGTGATGCAAATCATAACACAACTTCAAGGGATTTAGTTCAAGTTCCTAGTGGGCCGGTTACGAGAGCACGAGCAAGTAAGTTTAAAGAGGTACTCAATGGACTAATTCAAGAGGTACTCAATGGACTAATTCAAGAAGCATGGAATCAAGCAAGTTTGTGGGGGCCCATTGACCATGATCCACTTGGGCAACAAAGATTCATCAACATGATTCAAGTTCTAGAAGAATCCAGCTAGGGGCTAAGGCTAAGATTCAATTGGTTTATTGTTGTTAAGGCCTCCAATTTGTCTAAAGGATTAGAATTATTAATAAGTGGGCTTGAGGATGCTTAGCCCACATGTTTTATTTCTTATGAAGTAGGGTTTTCAAAGTTATTGTAGCGTGCACTGTTCATGCTACAGTACGTGCACTATTGTTTATTTTTAGGGTCTAATTGTAAGGCTTGTATGCCAAGTACTTTCCTTTTTCTATTTAGGCATGTGCTCAACCATTTAAAGGGCTAAATGTCTTTCCTTTTTTTCTTCAAGAGTCTTAGGAAAGTAAGAGATATTTCTTTACCCACAAGTAAGAGATATTTCCTAAGTAGGATAGCTATTTTAGGAAGATTCCTAATTCTTGTAATGACTAGCATATAAATAGGCATTCAGATCAATTAAAATTTAGATCATTATTCCGCAAATTTTGAGAGTGTTTTTCTCTTTGGTTCTTTGAAGAACTAAACGAACTTATCGGAATTCTCCGTGGCATTCATCAACGATTTATCAAACGAGTTTCCACACCGTTTGTGGCGTCTTCCTTTATACCGAGGTTCTTGTTTCACAAACAGTGGGTTGAGGTCTATATACCAAGGTTCTTGTTTGTTGTAAACAACGGGTCAAGGTCTACCATAAAATCTGTTCGTTAAACGATTTTGGGTTCTTTTCGTTGTTGGTTCTCGTTATTCCGGCGGGTAACACATCATTTGGTATTAGAGCTAAGGCTCGAGTTCAGGTTTGCCTGTCACTTAAAACCTTTCTCTTCGTTATTCCTTGTTCCTTTCTTTTCGTTATTATGTGTTCTTTTAGTTCCTAAAAATTCGGTTCACATACCCTTATTGTAGCTGAATTTCCTTTACCCTATTCCGCTCGTATTTTGTTGGTTCTACTTATTACAAATTCATATTCTGTTACCACAAAAGTTAGTTGCTGGTCAAAAAAAAAAAAGGGCAGAAAGAAGTCAAAAAAAAAAGAAAAAAAGAGCCAGAGAGGAAAAAAAAAAAAAGCCAGATTGTTTGTGTTCATGCATTGTCCAAAAAAAAAAATTAGATTGTTTGTAAATCATCCATCTTGGGTCCAATAAGTCCGAAAACCATCTCACCCCAAAATCAGGTTTTTTTTGGAAGTCTTGCAAATTTGTGCTTCTGAAAATCTAATCAGCTGTGTTCCTTGAATTCTTGCTCTTCAAACCTGAAATTCCTTGATGAGTTCGTGGTGAATTGTTGCTGAAAATTTTGAGAATTGTTTGTTTAGTTTCAGAAGAACTGAAAGAGAAATTATTGAGTGGAAAAAGGCAAGAGTGGTGAGAACATTGGAGGGTGAAAAAAAAAAGCCATGTATTTGAGTGAAACACGAGTGTAGGGTGATCCACATTCTTGAGTGTAAACACGTAAGGGAGAAATTGTGAGGTTCTTTTATTATTATTATTATTATTTTTATTTGTTTCTAACTTTGTTTTGCAGCAATCATGTCTCACAACAATGATACGGATCTTGCTGACCCAAAATTGTTTATGGAGGCCATGATGAGTGAGATGAGGCGTGTGATGAAGTTGGAACTAGAGCAAGTTCATGAACGGATAGATCAGATGGAGAAAACACAAGAGAGGCAGCCACAAAACGTCCCTAATGTGCGTAGAAGGGAAAGAGTTCAACCAAGGGAAGTAAGGGAAGAAGATGAAGAGCCTTATGGGGCTGGTTTTAATGAAGAAGATGATCAGAATTATGTTGTTAGGAGACATGTAGGGCAGTTTAGAGAAGCTAGGAACCGGGAAGATAACAACTTGGGTGGTATTAAGATGAAAATTCCATCCTTTCAAGGTAGATCCGATCCTGAAGCATACCTTGAGTGGGAGAAGAAGATGGAGTTCGTATTTGACTGCTATAACTATTCTGATGCAAAGAAGGTAAAATTAGCAGTGATTGAGTTTTCTGACTATGCTATTACTTGGTGGGATCAGCTTGTTATAAACCGGAGGCGAAATAGAGAACGTCCAATAGAGACATGGGAGGAGATGAAAGCGGTGATGAGAAAGCGGTTCATTCCAAGCTACTACTATCGAGAGTTGTACAAAAAACTACAAGGTCTTAGACAGGGAAGCCGGAGTGTGGAGGATTACTATAAGGAGATGGAGATTGCTATGATTCGAGCTAATGTAGAGGAAGATCGAGAGGCTACCATGGCTAGGTTCTTACTTGGATTAAACCGGGAAATCCAAGATAAGGTGGAGATGCAGCATTACGTGGAGTTGGAAGATATGGTGCACATGGCCATCAAAGTGGAGCAACAACTCAAGAGGGGGGGTGGGTCACGTGCAGCCCATAACCCTAGTTCTAATTCTTGGAAATCGAGTTATACCAAGCAACTGGACAAGTCACCAACGTCCAAAGCCGAGCCCAAGTCCGCGAACACCAGCCACATTCCTCAAGGTAAAACCGACTCTTCTACCTCTAGGAATCGTGACATTAAATGTTTTAATGTCAAGGCAGGGGACACATAGCAAGTCAATGTCCAAACAAACAGGTCATGGTGTTGCAAGGCAATGGTGAAATTGTGACCGACGAAGAAGATTCTGACACCGATGGCATGCCACCATTGGAGGACGTTCCCGAGGAGGAATATTTAGCCCCTGATGCATTGACATTGGTGGCAAGGAGAGCATTGAGCGTGCATGCGAAGGAGGTTGATGAAGTGCAGCGGGAGAACATCTTCCACACTAGGTGCTACATCAAAGACAAGGTGTGTAGTGTAATTATTGATGGTGGTAGTTGTACTAATGTTGCAAGCACAATTATGGTGGAGAAGTTGGGACTACCCGTGTTGAAGCACCCTAAACCATATAAGTTGCAATGGTTGAATGATAGTGGTGAGATAAGGGTGAACAAGCAGGTGTTAGTTGCATTTCGAATTGGTAAGTACAAAGATGAAGTGTTGTGTGATGTAGTACCAATGCAAGCTGGACACTTATTGCTAGGGCGTCCATGGCAGTTTGATAGGCATGTGAAGCATGATGGCTTTACAAACAAATACTCCTTTGTGCTTAATCAACGATCAATCACTCTTGTACCATTGACACCGCAGCAAGTATATGAGGATCAAGTGAGATTGCAAAAAGAGAGTGATCAAAAGAAAGAGAGTGAAAAAAAGAAAGAGAGTGAATCAAGGAAAAAGAGTGAAAATCAGAGAGAGGCCGAGAAAAATGAGAGAAAAAGAAAATCAAAATGCGGCCATTGAAAAAAAATCAGAGAGGAAACAAAAGAATTTCTATGCAAAAGTGAGTGAGATTAAGAGAGCCATGTTTTCAAATCAGCCGATGATTGTACTTTTGTACAAAGAGGCACTTTTAAACACTAACGAACTTGACCTTGCTTTGCCTAGTTCTGTTGTTTCTCTTTTGCAGGAGTATGAGGATGTCTTTCCAGAGGAAACACCACATGGGTTACCTCCAATCCGAGGGATTGAACATCAAATTGATCCCGGTGCAACAATTCCAAACCGACCAGCCTATAGGAGCAATCCCGAGGAGACAAAGGAGCTTCAACGGCAGGTAAGTGAGTTGTTGGAGAAAGGGCATGTGAGGGAGAGCATGAGCCCATGTGCTGTTCCAGTTTTAATTGTACCTAAGAAGGATGGGACGTGGAGAATGTGCGCCGATTGCCGGGCCATCAACAACATAACGGTAAAGTATCGTCATCCTATTCCTCGCTTAGATGATATGTTAGATGAGCTGCATGGATCTTGTGTATTTTCTAAGATTGACTTAAAGAGTGGTTATCATCAGATTAGAATAAAAGAAGGAGATGAATGGAAAACAGCCTTTAAAACAAAATATGGTTTGTATGAATGGTTAGTTATGCCCTTTGGATTGACTAACGCTCCGAGCACCTTTATGAGACTTATGAATCATGTTTTGCGTGAATTTATAGGCAGATTTGTTGTTGTCTACTTTGATGATATACTCATTTATAGCAAAAACATGGACGATCATGTAATACATTTGAAATCTGTTTTAGATGTGCTTAGGAAAGAAAAGTTGTTTGCTAATCTAAAGAAGTGTACTTTTTATACCGATAAGCTTGTATTTATGGGTTATGTTGTTAGTGCACAAGGTATACAGGTTGACGAAGAGAAGGTACGTGCAATCCAAGAATGGCCGAGTCCCACAAGTGTAAGTAATGTTCGTAGTTTTCATGGACTTGCTAGTTTCTATCGGCGGTTTGTGAATGACTTTAATTAATCAAGAAGAACGTTGGATTTAGATGGGGTGAAGAACAAGAAAAGGCGTTTCAATTAATCAAAGAGAAGCTAACTAATGCCCCCTTATTGTCTTTACCTAACTTTTTGAAAACATTTGAGATTGAATGTGATGCTTCAGGTATTGGTATAGGAGCAGTGCTTATGCAGGAAGGACGACCAATTGCTTACTTCAGCGAGAAACTTAGCGGGCAGCCTTAAAGTACTCAACTTACGATAAGGAGTTGTATGCATTGGTTCGAGCTTTAGAGGCTTGGCAACACTACCTATGGCCTATGGAATTCGTGATTCACACCGATCATGAGTCCTTGAAACACTTGAAGGACCAGCCAAGCTAAATAAAATGCATGCACGATGGGTGGAGTACATTGAAACGTTCCCATACGTCATCCGGTATAAGCAAGGTAAAGAGAATGTGGTTGCCGATGCACTTTCTCAAAGGTATGCATTACACTCTACACTTGATGCAAAATTGCTTGGTTTTAAGCACATTAAAAATTTATACGTTGATGATCACGAATTTTGTGAGGAATATCGGGCTTGTGAGAAAACCGGTAGTGGTAAGTTCTTTAGGCTTGATGGATTCCTATTTCGAGAGAATAAGTTTTGCGTGCCTAATTGTTCCTTGAGGGAGTTGTTAATGCAAGAATCTCATGGTGGGGGATTAATGGGACATTTTGGGGTTGCAAAGACTTTAGTTGTATTGCAAGAACACTTCTATTGGCCTCACATGAAAAGAGATGTTGAGAGAATTTGTGGTAGATGTATCACATGTAGGCAAGCTAAATCCAGAGTGCAGCGCAATGGTTTGTATACTCCTTTACCAATTCCTAGTGAGCCATGGATTGATATTTCAATGGACTTTGTGTTAGGATTGCCTAAGACTAAGCGTGGGAGAGATTCAATTTTTGTGGTTGTGGATAGATTCTCTAAGATGACACACTTCATTCCATGTCACAAAACGGATGATGCTTCGCATGTTGCTGACTTGTTCTTTAGAGAGATTGTGAGATTACATGGCATGCCTAGAACAATTGTTTCAGATCGAGATGCTAAGTTCCTGAGCTATTTTTGGAAGACTTTATGGTGTAAGCTAGTTACTAAGCTATTGTTTTCTACTACTTGTCATCCCCAAACTGATGGTCAAACTGAAGTAGTAAATAGGACCTTGTCTACTTTATTGAGGGCAATCATTAAAAAGAACATAAAAACATGGGAAGAATGTTTACCACATGTTGAGTTTGCTTATAACCGATCCATTCATTCTGCTACTAAATTTTCACCATTTGAAATTGTGTATGGATTTAATCCTTTAACCCCATTGGATTTATCTCCTTTACCTTTGATTGAGCATATTAATTTAGATGGCAAGAAGAAAGCTGACTTTGTCAAGCAGATTCATGAGAAAGCAAGACTCAACATTGAGCGAAGAACGGAGCAATACGCAAAACAAGCCAACAAGGGACGCCACCAGCTGATTTTTGAACCCGGAGATTGGGTTTGGCTGTATATGAGAAAAGAGAGATTTCCGGCGCAAAGACGTTCCAAATTGGTTCCAAGGGGAGATGGTCCTTTCCAAGTCCTGGAGCGCATCAATGACAATGACTACATGCTAGATTTACCTGGTGAGTACAATGTAAGTGCTACTTTTAATGTTACTGATTTGAGTCCTTTTGATGTAGGTGATGATTTGAGGGCAAATCCTTTTCAAGAGGAGGGGAATGATGCAAATCATAACACAACTTCAAGGGATTTAGTTCAAGTTCCAAGTGGGCCGGTTACGAGAGCACGAGCAAGAAAGTTTAAAGAGGTACTCAATGGACTAATTCAAGAAGCATGGAATCAAGCAAGTTTGTGGTGGCCCATTGACCATGATCCACTTGGGTAACAAAGATTCATCAACATGATTCAAGTTCTAGAAGAATCCAGCTAAGGGCTAAGGCTAAGATTCAATTGGTTTATTGTTGTTAAGGCCTCCAATTTGTCTAAAGGTTTAGAATTATTAATAAGTGGGCTTGAGGATGCTTAGCCCACTTTTTTTATTTCTTATGAAGTAGGGTTTTCAAAGTTATTGTAGCATGCACTGTTCATGCTACAGTACGTGCACTATTCTTTATTTTTAGGGTCTAATTGTAAGGCTTGTATGCCAAGTACTTTCCTTTTTCTATTTAGGCATGTGCTTTGCCACTTAAAGGGTTAAATGTCTTTCCTTTTTTTATTCAAGAGTCTTAGGAAAGTAAGAGATATTTCTTTACCCACAAGTAAGAGATATTTCCTAAGTAGGATAGCTATTTTAGGAAGATTCCTAATCCTTGTAATGACCAGCCTATAAATAGGCATTTAGATCAATGAAAATTTAGATCATTATTCCGCAAATTTTGAGAGTGTTTTTCTCTTTGGTTCTTTGAAGAACTAAACGAACTTATCGGAATTCTCCGTGGCGTTCACCAACGACTTATCAAATGGGTTTCCACACCATTTTGGTGTCTTCCTTTATACCGAGGTTCTTGTTTCACAAACAGTGGGTTGAGGTCTATATACCAAGGTTCTTGTTTGTTGTAAACAACGGGTCAAGGTCTACCATAAAATCTGTTCGTTAAACGATCTTGGGTTCTTTTCGTTGTTGGTTCTCGTTATTCCAGCGGGTAACACATCAACAAGTGTAGGTAATGTTCGTAGTTTTCATGGACTTGTTAGTTTTTACTGGTGGTTTGTGAAGGACTTTAGTAGCATAGCCGCACCTCTTACCAAAGTGATCAAGAAGAACGTTGGATTTAGATGGGGAGAAGAACAAGAAAAGGCGTTTCAATTAATCAAAAAGAAGCTGACCAATGCCCCCTTAGTGTCTTTACCTAACTTTTTGAAAACATTTGAGATTGAATGTGATGCTTTAGGTATTGGCATAGGAGCAATGTTTATGCAAGAATGACGGCCATTTCCTTACTTTAGCGAGAAACTAAGCGGGGCAGCCTTAAACTACCCCAACTTATGATAAAGAGTTGTATGCATTGGTTCGAGCTTTAGAGACATGGCAACACTACCTGTGGTCTAAGGAATTCGTGATTCACACCAATCATGAGTCCTTGAAACACTTGAAGGGCCAACACAAGCTAAACAATGCACTTTCTCGTAGGTATGTATTACTCTCCACACTTGATGCAAAGTTGTTTGGTTTTGAGCACTTTAAAAGTTTATACGCTGATGATCACAAGTTTTGTGAGGAATACTAGCCTTGTGAGAAAGCCAGTTGTGGTAAGTTCTTTAGGCTTGATGGATTCATGTTTCGAGAGAATAAGTTATGTGTGCCTAATTGTTCCTTGAGGGAGTTGTTAGTGTTGTAATCTCATGGTGGGGGATTAATGGGACATTTTGGAGTTGCAAAGACTTTAGTTGTTTTGCAAGAACACTTCTATTGGCCTCACATGAAAAGAGATGTTGAGAGTATTTGTGGTAGATGTTTCACACATGTAGGCAAGCTAAATCCAGAGTGTGGTCCAATGGGTTGTATACTCCTTTACTA
Organism: Ilex paraguariensis; assembly: GCA_963454935.2. Lineage (NCBI taxonomy): Eukaryota > Viridiplantae > Streptophyta > Magnoliopsida > Aquifoliales > Aquifoliaceae > Ilex > Ilex paraguariensis. The sequence goes on along the minus strand of CAUOFW020001729.1, from coordinate 18,978 downwards.
ATTCCTAGTGAGCTATGGATTGATATTTCAATGGACTTTGTGTTAGGATTGCCTAGGACTAAACGTGGGAGAGATTCAACTTTTGTGGTTATGGATAGATTTTCTAAGATGGCAAACTTATTCCATGTCACAAGACAGATGAGGCTTCGCATGTTGTTGAATTGTTCTTTAGAGAGATTGTGAGATTACATGGCATGCCCAGAACAATTGTTTCGGATAGAGATGCTAAGTTCTTGAGCTATTTTTGGAAGACTTTGTGGTGTAAGCTAGATACTAAGCTATTGTTTTCTACTAGTCATCCACCAATTGATGGTCCAGTTAAAGTAGTAAAGAGGACTTTGTCTACATTATTGAGGGCAATCTTTAAAAGAAACATCAAAACATGGGAAGAATGTTTACCACATGTTGAGTTTGCTTATAACCGATCTGTTCATTCTGCTACTAAATTTTCACCAGTTGAAATTGTGTATTGATTTAATCCTTTAACTCCATTGGATTGATCTCCTTTACCTTTAACTAAGCATTTTAATTTAGATGGCAAAAAGAAAGTTGACTTTGTCAAGCCGATTCATGAGAAAGCAAGACTCAACATTGAGCGAAGAACATAGCAACAAGTAAAACAAGCCAACAAGTGGCGTCACAAGCTAATTTTTGAACCCGGAGATTGGGTTTGGTTGCATATGACAAAAGAGAAATTTCCAACGCAAAGACGTTCCAAATTGCTTCCAAGAGGAGATGGTCCTTTCCAAGTCCTAGAGCACTTCAATGACAACACTTACAAGCTAGATTTACCTGGTGAGTGCAATGTAAGTGCTACTTTTAATGTTACTGATTTGAGGCCTTTTGATGTAGGTGATGATTTGAGGGCAAATCCTTTTCAAGAGGAGAGGAATGATGCAAATCATAGCACAACTTCAAGGGATGTAGTTCAAGTCCCAATTGGGCCGGTTACGAGAGTACAAGCAAGGAAGTTCAAAGATGTACTCGACAGATTGATTCAAGAGGTATGAACTCGAGCAAATTCGTGGAGGCCCATTAAGCATGGTTGATGAGAGCCAACGTGGGCCTACTCTTAAATATCCTTGGCATGTCCAGATGGGCCAATTACAAGATCAAGTGCTAAGAAGATCAAGGAAGAAATGCAAGGATTGGTGGGATGAAGCTAGCAAGAGCCCAACACTCAAGATGGGCTTAAAAGAAGGAGAACCAATTTTGATCCACTAGATGCAAGGTATGGAAGACATGAAGACATGACTTAGAGATAGGGGTTTTTGTTGTTAAGGCTTTCAATTTGTTTAAAGAATTTTTATTATTAGTTTAGAATAAGTGGGTTTGAGGATGCTTAGCCCACACATGTTTTATTTCTTATGAATTAGGGTTTTCGTAGTTACTGTAGCGGCACATTATTCACGCTACAATAACAGTGCACTATTCACTCTTTTTAGGGTCTAATTGTAAGGCTTGTATGCCAAGTACTTTCCTTATTCTATTTAGGCATGTGATCAGCCAATTAAAGGGCTGAATGTTTTTCTTTTTCTTTAAGAGTTTTAGGAAAGTAGGAGATATTTCTTTACCAACAAGTAAGAGATATTTCTTAAATCGGATAGCTATTTTAGGAAGTTTCCTAATCCTTGTAATGGCCAGCCTATAAATAGGTGTTCTGTCAATGAAATAACGGAGACAATATATAATGAATTTTGATTGTCAGTTGAGTTGAGTTTACTCCTCTTGTTCTTGATTGAATTTTTGAACTTATCAAAGGTAAATCACAACATTTGTGGCATTCCTCCTTGTAATCTGGGTTCTTGAGAAGGGTTCTTCAACGGGTCTAAATTTTAATATAATCTAGGTTCTTGAAACGAGTCCTCAACGGGTTTAGATTCTCCATCCATAGACCTGAGTTTGGCTTTCTTGGGTTGTATTTCCAATATTGTTGTTGGGTCTCAAAGCAAGTTGATTGGGGTTCACATCAATGGTCCACTTGAGCAACAAAGAGTTATCAACGTGATTCAAGTTCTAGAAGAATATGGCTAAGGCTAGGCTTAAATTGGTGTTTAAGATTACTCTCTTTGGGCCTAAGTGTAAGGCTTGCATGCCATCTATTTTTCTCTTAGGAAAGTAAGACCTTCCTTCTCTAGTTTAGGTGTGTGATCAACCAATTAAAGGACTGATTGTCTTTTTTCTCTTTTAGGAATGTAAGAGTTATTTCTTTACCAGAAAGTAAGAGATATTTCTTTATCAACAAGAGATATTTATTTACCAGCAAGTAAGAGTTATTTCTTAATTAGGATAGCTATTTTAGGAAGTTTCCTTGTAATGGCCATTTTTTAAATAGGTATCTAATCAATGAAAAGGGTATATCATTATTCAGCAAATTGAAGGGTATTTTCTCTACGGTTCTTTGAAGAACTATTCAATCTTATCGAAATTTTTTGTGGCGTTCACTAGCGAGTTATCAAATGAGTTTCCACCACCGTTTGTGGCGTCTTCCATCATACCGAGGTTCTTGTTTCACAACAAATAGCATGTTGAGGTCATATGTACCAAGGTTCTTGTTTGTCGTAACAACAGGTCGAGGTCTAACATTCTATTCTGATTGTAGAATGATCTTGGTTTCCTTTTCATTGTCGGAGCTCACCATTTTGGCGAGCTCCACATCACAACTGCTCCAAAGAAAACACCTAAGCTAGAAATCTTAAAACAAATGGACTCAAATAAGAAATCAACTAGCAGCGTCATCATCCCCATCAGTTGCATCCTCGTCGTCCTCATCTATCTTCAACCTCATTCTCCTCCTCAAAATCATCATCCTCCTCATCAATATCAACCACATCATTTGAACGAGGAACAATAGTAGGTTTGAGTAGAAAAGGTAGCTTGAGAAGTGGATGGCTGTGACACAGAATGTAGAATAATAGGTGAAGCAACCTCAAGCAAGGGCTCAACAGGGAAAGCATGTGCAAACAACCTCTTCAAAATTAGCATCATCAGATCAACCTTCCCCTCAACCCTTGAAACATCTCTCTCTACACCACCTACTCTCCCCTCCAATCTAATCATTCTATAAGTGTCAACACAATTTGAGTAGGAGGTGGGGGAGATGGTATATCAATAGTAGCAGCCTGTAGAGCCTGGATAGCTTGAGTAGTTCCTCTCATTCTATATGCCTGAGATATAGGCGTACTCTTACTTAAACACCAACTATCAATAGGACCAGTCTCGGCTGGCCAAAGTACATTAGTCATCGTCTTCTTACCAGGGCCTTGACGCACAACATCGTCACCATCTGAGCGAAAGGCATATTCACCTTGGGCTTTACCATAGCGGAAACTCCTTCATAATAGATCAAATCAATGAAGCTATATCAATCCGAGAGCCACCATAAACTCTTATAACAACGCCAACTTCTCTACACCCGGCTCCTTCTCCGACCCCTTAGGATAAACATTGTAATCAAGGATTTTATTCGCCAACCTATATTTATTTATTAATCCTCCAACCCTAAAGTTCCCAAAAAAGGTACTGGGCCTTTTATACATCAACTCGGCATACTGAATCAGTGTCTTGGCTTGGAAATTAGGGTGAGGGTAGTCAATCTTTTCAAGCTCAAGTTGAACATAGTTTATCATCTCAGCCACCACAGTAGGAGTCACCTCAATGATCTTCCCCCACATTTTGGTCCTAAGAATCCAAAGATCACTATCAACCACACTCAATTTCTATTACAAATTTAAACAATAGCCCTTGGCTTCACCAAACCAAGATGTCAACCCTCTAGCCATAATCTGGTCTACAACCATAGTGTCCTTTAATGTCTGCCGCCTATCCATTTTGTACCCACATGTGACTTCGTAGCATCAATGTGCGGGTATCTAGCGGTAGGAATATCTTCTAGGACTTGACCTACCGATAGGATGGCGGGGATCTACCAGTACGAAGAACTTATGTGACCTTACTTATCAGTAGGAAGGCAGAAGAAATTGATAGCTCCATTTTCTGTATTGGAACCAACTAGTAGGTTGGGAATTGACCTACTAGTAGAACATTGTTTTGTTTTGAACTTACCGGTAGGTGGACATAAACTTACAGGTAGAAAAAAAGAAAATTTTCTAAAATTTTTCTATGGTCATGGTTTTTGATCCCCAACTCAAGGATGCTAAGTTAGTTGTCTATTGCTTTCTTACATTTGTATAGATGGAAACCAGATGAAGAGGTCGTCGGGGTGGACAAAACAACCAACCACCACCACCAGCTTTTGATCAACAAGCTTTCATGGCCGTGAAGGGTACTATGGTTGCGAACCTAGTCTAGACGAGCACCAATGTGAGCCAAGGAGGCTCAAGTCACTTGCAAAAGTTTAAGGCACACAAACCACCAACTTTTGAGGGAGAAGCAGATCTGATGGTAGCCGACCATTGGTTTTAACAGGTGAATAAGGTCTTTGAAGGCTATAGAGATCACATATGATGCCACTAAGAAAAGGCTGACAACGTTCTAGCTTGAGGGAAAGGGCCATCTATGGTGGACTTGGGCAAGAACCTCAAGGGATATTGACTTGATGACTTGGGAGGAGTTCCTTGAGCTCTTCATGGACAAGTACTTTCCATCGACTATTCGGCTAGTCAAGGCCCGAAAGTTTTTGGATCTAAAACAAGGCATGAAGACGGTCATGCAATACGTGGTCAAGTTCACTCAATTGGCACGTTTTGTTGATGATTACATGGCCACAAATTTGGCCAAGATGTTGACTCTACCAATGAGGATGAGATTGAGAGAGTTGAGGACCTCCAAGATGCATACAATCAATTATATGTGGAGTATCTCAAACAAAAGAAGAAATTGCTTTCATTGAACATGAGGCTCAAATCAAGTGAAGATGATAAGAAAGCACTTCATGTGGACATAGTCAAGTCCAAGGCTCATATTTGTGGGCTTGAGGAATAGAAGAAGTCCCTCCAAGACATTCAGGAATAAACATTCAGGAGTCCAAGGTCAAACCACATGGAGTTGGTAAAAACTTAGAACACAAAGTAAACAAAAAGTAAAACAGTAATTGGAGATACTAAAGCATCAGGGATTATATTCCAATTTCACATAATATTTATTTTTGATCTAGTTTTTTTAATCCATTAAGAAGCAGCTGGGAAGTAATCTTAATCAGAAGATTTCGTTGTGATAACATTGAAAATAAATCCAAAAGTATAATATATAAATTATTGTGAATAAAATTTAGTATTTAATTCTAGATCGCAAGCATACACGGTGGCTGGAGTCGACGACGAATCAAGATATGCAGCAAAGAAAATCTCTTTTTATCACAAACAATAAATCAATTATTTTTCATAAAAATCCAAATTAATTGATCCAACCATACAAAACTAGTTATTTAACTCGCAAGGAATCTAAAGCATTTAATTTACATGGCACAACAAATCAAGAAATTTTACAAAGCAAAAACTTCACTCAAACATAGGAATCAATCAATAAGAAAAATCATGCATGAAAAAATGATGGATCAAAAATAAATGCCATGCTTCGTTGAAAGGTTCACTTGTAGCTTTAGTTTGGGGAATTAGCAATCCATAGACATGGAAAAAAATAAAGATGTAGAATATGGGATCTAGAATTCTCCCATTTCAAAAGAAAGAACCTATATTTATCCTAAGGAGACTAGGGTTGGCCTTTGAACAAGTACTTACCAAATAGAAGTCTTTTTAGGTGAAAACTCGTGCATCAAATCTTGGAGGCGCGAGAATCGTATCTGCCCAAACTTCAAGCTTGATTTTTGAATAGTATGAAATACACATTTGTAGCTCTTAAATTCTTCTTTCCAATGTCCTAAAAATCATGTCAATAGGACATCGGGGTAAAAAGTTATGACCATAATACTGAATACGTATCAAAACCTTATCTTCTAGAATACATTCATAATTTAATTCTAAATGAATTTTTACTCATTTGAACTCCAATAAGGTTTAAATTGCTTCCTTATTTTCAAATTTTCATATTTTAATCTTGACCTTTCAATCCTTATCAAATATCAACTTCTCAACTGTGACCCTTATTCTAGTAGTTTGTTTCAGTTGCATTGCCCATTATTATTTCAAATCAACCAAATTACCTGCAAAATAAATCAAACAACTTGACAAAGTATCAAACTAGAAATCAAGGAATCTAACAAATTTAGTAAAAATTAATATGCAATAACTAATTATTAAATATAATAAAATAACACTTTTGATTGTTAATCAAGTATCAACTAGAAGCCTAGTTCCTTGTTTTAGCAACTTAGTAATGGGCATCTATATCAAGAATAAGAGAAAGATAGTATTTAAATAATACATAGTTTGTATTTCTTTGCATAGTATAGTTTGAAACTCTTAAGTTGTAAACAGTGACTATAAAAAAATTTGTAGTCGAAAGCTTGTTCTTGAAAATTTCAAGGGAAATCACGAAGTTTTCTCTTAAACAGTGAATTACTTGTGAATCACGCTTTACATAAAAATAATAGTGTGACAGGTTTAGTACCAAACTTATCAATCAAAATGTTTGGGAAACTAGGTGATGAGTATAGAATATTGCATATCTTATATCTCTTTTGCATCTTCATTGCTTGTTTTTGTGGTGAAAATTGGGGCAAATATGTTTAATCTCACATTTAATGGAGTGTTGTGTGTTTGTAGGTAAAGCGTAGGTAAGAGCATGCATTTAACCTCCCATTGAGTGCTTGAAGGCAAATGGGAAGAAGGGATGGGAGTTTTATTTTTTCTAATTCTAGAGAGAGAAGCTCTAACTTCTCTCTAGCATTTTTTCCCCTTTCATGACTTCTTCACCAACTTCATTCCTAATACCTCCTAAACCACTAGATTTACAGCCTGTTAATCCTTCCCAACATACTCCATCCTATGTTTCACTCTTTAAATAGCCATCTAAATCTGTTTCAAAAGAAGAACCAGTGATCAAGCATGAAAAAACAATTGTGTTCTATGAGGGGGAGCCGGCTTTTACTTCACCAAAGAAGAAGTACAACAGTCTTGTCTATCCCTTCAATATGCGTTAATAGGCAAACGTGCTTATGGTCGTCCAAGTTTGGGAGTGATAAGAGAAGTAATACATTCTAAATGGGATTTGAAAGGAGATTTTGAAATAGGTTCAATAGATTCCAGACATATATTGATAAGGTTTGAGAAGCATGAAGACTACGTGAAGATTTGGTTAAAAGATGCCACCATGATTGAAGACTATTTGTTCAGATTTTTTAAATGGTTTCCTGAGTTTGTACCTGGAATAAAGCCTTCCATTGTGCCTATGTGGATCTCTTTACCCGGATTGCCATTGAATTTATTCAAAAAGCCTTTCTTGGAGTTGTTAATGAAGCCTATTGCAAGGGTCGTAGCATATGACCAAGCTACACTCTCTTTAACGAGACCTAGGTTTGCTCGAGTGTGTGTTAAGCAAATTTGCTGTCAATTAATCCTTCTAGGAGCTGGACATGGGAGATGAAGATGCTCATTGGCAGCGAATTGTACATGAACGAAATAAGAAGTTTGGTAGAGGTTGTAGGAAACAAGGTTATGATGAAGTTGAGTGTAGGAAGAAGAAGCCATTGACCCAATCAAAGGTCGAAGATGGTAAGATCTCGCCACTGGATCCCGTGAATGATACTACAGGTGCCCAGAAGGAAATTGCTAATCTGAGGAAAGGAAAGAATATTCAGAGCACAGGAAAGGAAAGCAATCAAATCCCAGAATTTGGTAACCAAACCAGGAAACAACCAGATACATTTCAATTAGGCAAAGGAATGCAGAAACAAGAAGTAAGCAGCCAACAAAAGGAAGCAAGCAGAATAGGAAATAACGTAGAATGAAGGTCTGACAAAGCTTTCAAAAAAGATATGGTAAATATTGTGGAGGATATTTCAGAATCTACCCCAATAGTTTTAGAAATTGGAGAACATTCAGGTAAAGATATGGAAATTACCAACTTGCAGAATCCTGTATTGATCGACTCTTCCCAAGCAAAGGAGTTTCCATATGTGGAGAGGCCAGTTGCAGACGATGGGGAAACTCTTGTCGAGAATCCCAAGGAGCTTCTTGAATCGACAGAGTTCATGGTTCCTAAAGAGGGGCTTTGTCAACTAAATGAGTAGTATTTATCTTCGAATTTCCTGGTGGATCATCAATATACTCGTCGAGAGGGTGGTGGGGTCTCCTTAGATGATGGGGTAGGTTTAATGTGCAACAAGGAGCCCTTGGATAAAGGATTTTACTCAGATAATGACACTAACTATCATGTTCATCTGGATACACATGATTCAGATTCTAACCAAAGCATACAGGAACAGTCTCAAGCTTATGTTCAACCACATTCTGATCAAGGCGTAGGAGAGCATCATGATGATATTCAGAGATATGTAGCCACATATTCAGGTATGATTACTAGATCAAGGTCTAGCCAACGCTCTCTACCCCTCCCTTTAAATGATTAATATCATTTCATGGAATGTGAGGGGAGCTAACAAAGAAGCTTCCAAAATGAGGCTTAAGAAGCTGATTAGAGCCAATGATGTCAATTTAGTTGCAATTTTGGAACCAAAATTATTGGCTGTCAAACTTAAAGATCTTTGTCTTAGCTTGGCTTTTACTTCCTTTTTAGCTAACCCATTGGCTGAAAAGCATATATGGATTTTATGGGATCACAGGGTGCGGGTACAAACTTTGGATGTGCATGAGCAAGCTTTAACAGTTAAGATTTCTTTTATGGGTTCTTCCCCAATTTTAGTTTCATTTGTTTATACGAAGTGTGATCACATTCTCAGAAGGCCCTTATGGGCTCACCTAGCTGATTTGTCTCCTTTAAATGAGCCTTGGATGATAGTCGAGGATTTTTACACGATCATATCTTCAACAGAAAGAAAAGAGGGTGCCACCCCAAGCCTCTCCATTATGAATAAGTTTATTTGTTTCATTGATTCACCGGGTTTACAAGATTGTGATCATACGGGTACCACTTTTACATGGTGTAATGGTCATCATGGATTGATTAGAATGTGGCAATGTTTGGAAAGAGCGTTAGTTAATCTAGAGTGGAGTGAAAAATTTCATACTACTACTGTGGAACATGCTGCTAGAGGCTCTTCTGACAATTGTCCCTTGGTTATTAAATGTTCTACGACAACTGGTACTACAAGGTTATCTTATGTTAAATTTATGGATATGTGGACAAAACATGCAGGCTTCCTTCCTCTGGTGCAATCTGCTTAGGTGGGTAATTACTCTCAGAACCCACTTGAAAATTTATTTTTGAAGCTAAAGTTTTTTAAGTTTAAATTGAAGGCTTGGAATAAAAAAAATCTTTTTGGGCACGTTTTTGAGAATATCAAGAAATGTGAGCATCGTTTGCTGCAAGCAGAGATTGAGGTGGAGAATAGTGATTCTGAATCTAATGTTTTGCTCATGGAGGCTGCAAAAGATGAGCTTGATAAGGCACTCAAAATAGAAGAAATCTTTTGGAGACAAAAAAGCTAGTAAACAATGGACTGTGGAGGGGAGAGAAACATAAGACTGTATCATGCAATTGCTAAAGGGAGAACTTGTAGAAATAGAATAGCTAGAATCAAGAATGCGCAAGGTGATTGGGTGGAGGAGGAGAATGAGATTGCAAACATTGCTAAAGATTTTTTTTCTGCACTATATACATTTGAAGTTCGTAAATTAGAGGATTTATTCTTTGTTATTCTTGCCTTAGTCACAGATGATGATAATGCCATACTTATTGCTCTAGTCTCTTTAGAAGAACTTAAAGATGTGGTATTTGATATGTTAGTACACAACGCTCCAGGTCCAAATGGATTCTCTAATAAACTTTTTCAAATAGCTTGGGATATCATTAAGCAGGATTTAGTAGTTGCAGCTAACTTCTTTCTGCAAGGAGGAGTGATTCCTAGATCGGTTAACTTTGTTATTCTTTTATCTTATTCCAAAGAAGGATAATCCTTTCAATTTTTTGGATTTTAGGCCAATAAGTCTTTGTAACTTCATATACAAAATCCTTACTAAGCTTCTGTCTTCAAGATTGAGGACTCTTCTCCCCAAGCTTGTCTCAGATGAACAACAAGGCTTCTTTCAGGGAAGGAATATTAGCGACAATATTGCAATAGCTCAGATGATGGTTAATGAATTGGATAGAAAGGTGGAAGCGGGGAATACTATAGTCAAGCTTGATATGATGAAGACATTTGACAGACTTGAGTGGGATTTCATAAAAGCATACTTTAAAGTGCTTTGGCTTCTCTGATACATTTATCCTCATTATTTCAAATTGTCTAAACAACCAGCACATTTCCTTATCAATTAATGGAGTTCGACATGGCTTTTTTCCCTCACCAAGGGGGTTAAGGCAAGGTGATCCTCTTTTAGTTACTCTATTTATCATTGCAGGGGAAGTTTTAAGCAGGGGACAAAAGCAGAAATTTCTTGAAGGTACAATACAAAGATTTCACACTGGCAGAGGAAGCAAAGTTGCTCAGTCACCTATTATTTGATGATGATACACTTATTTTTCTGAGGGGAGATAAGAGATCATTTACTAATTTGCAAAAAATCGTGGAAAGATATGAAGCATCTTCTGGGCAGAAAGTAAATAGGTAGAAGAGTTCTTTGTACTATTCATCTAAAATCCCTCTCTCAAGAAAGAATATGTTATCTCAGCTTGCAGATATTCCTCTCAAACCATGTCCTATCACTTATTTGTGTTGTCCTATTAACAAAGGTAGGGTCAAGCTCATCTACTCTGAGGAGTTATTACAAAAGTTCCAAGCTAGAATCCAAGGATGGTATGTTAAATTACTTTCTAATCTGGGTCGTATAACTCTTATCAACTCAGTTCCTGCCTCATTCCCTGTCCACCTACTGTCTAATCTAAACCTCCCTAAGGGAATTATAGCGAAGCTCAACTTGATTATGGTTGTATTTCTATGGTCTGCGAAGCCTGAGGTGAAGAAGAGGCATTGGTGTTCTTGGGCAATGATTACCTTGCCAAAGCAGGAGGGTGGTTTAGGTATCATAAAATTTGAGGATTCATAGCAAGCCTTCAGAATGAAGCAGATCTAGGGGTTGGTATAGAATACGTCCTTATGGTCATCGTTGTTTTCAGCCAAATTCTGGCATAAGCAACACATACTAAGGAATTTAATTCTAAGCCATTTTAGCAGTCTCAGAAAATTACAGCCATGGTTTGAATTAGTAATGGAACACTCACAGAGGATGGTGGGTAATGGTAGCTCTATTGACTTTTGGTGTGACAACTGGACAGGGAGGGGACCTTTAATTTTACAAAATTCTACTATCCCTTCAAGTTATCCCAAATTGTCCCAAGTTTTGATCCAGGACCAATGGGACCTGAGTGATGTCCAACAGGAGATGGATGAGGAACTTATTCAAGAAGTTTTATCTTCTAATGTCTTTATTTTGGATAGGCAAGATAAATTGGTATGGAAGCCTACATAAAACTGCTTGGAAAGTTATTAGAAGACAAGGACAGAGGAATGGTCAGGCAGCATTAATCTGGAAGCAAGGTTCTCCTCCTAGTGCACATTTGGTTGGCTGGAAAATTTTGAAAAATGCTTTGCCAATGGTTTCTACTTTTCGAAATATGGGAGTTTCTATAGTTAGTAGGTGTGTCTTATGTTGTAAGGATGAAGAAACAATTGTCATATGTTCATTAATTGTGAATATGCAATAAACATTCGGAGCAAACTTTCTACCTTACTGGCATTTCAAATCATACAAGGAGAATGGCCAATAACAAGGTTTCTTAGACTACTTAGAAATTTCAAGCGTCCATCGCTTTTTCACTTGTTGATGAGAGGTATCTCCTTGATTGTATATTGGCAATTATGGAAAGAGAGGTGTAGGAGGACCTTTGAAGGGTAGGGGCAACACTCAACTTCTGTTTATTATGGAATTTTGCATTTTTGGAGATTGTAAGCTCATAATATCTCACCCAAGGTGATGAGAGCCAAGGTGGGCCTACTCTTAAAGATCCTTGGCATGTCTAGATGGGCCAATTACAAGATCAAGAGCCAAGAAGATCAAGGAAGCAGTGCAAGGATTGGTGGGATGAAGCTAGCAAGAGCCCAACACTCAAGATAGGCTTGAAAGAAGGAGCACCAATTTTGATCCATTTGATCCAAGGTATGGAAGACATGACTTAGAAATAGGGGTTTTTGTTGTTAAGGCTTTCAATTTGTTTAAAGAATTTTTATTATTAGTTTAGAATAAGTGGGTTTGAGGATGCTTAGCCCACACATGTTTTATTTCTAATGAACTAGGGCTTTTGTAGTTACTGTAGCGGCGCACTATTCATGCTATAGTAACCGTGCACTATTCACTCTTTTTAGGGTATAATTGTAAGGCTTGTATGCCAAGAACTTTCCTTATTCTATTTAGGCATGTGATCAGCCAATTAAAAGGCTGAATGTCTTTCTTTTTCTTCAAGATTTTTAGGAAAGTAGGAGATATTTCTTTACCAACAAGAGATATTTCTAAAATAGGATAGCCATTTTAGGAAGTTTCCTAATCCTTGTAATGGACAGCCTATAAATAGGTGTTCTATCAATGAAATAGGAGAGACAATATATAATGAATTTTGCTTGTGAGTTGAGTTGAGTTTACTCCTCTTGTTCTTGATTGAATTTTTGAACTTATCAAAGGTAAATCACAACCATTGTGGCATTCCTCCTTGTAATCTGGGTTCTTGAGAAGGGTTCTTCAATGGGTCTAGATTTTAATATAATCTAGGTTCTTGAAATGAGTTCGCAACAGGTTTAGATTCTCCATCCATAAACCTAAATTTGGCTTTCTTGGGTTGTATTTCCAATATTGTTGTTGGGTCTCAAAGCAAGACTATTGGGGTTCACATCATTTGGTATCAAAGCAAGATTTTCAATCAGGTCATATCCTATCTTTTTATTGCTTGCATAATTGATTCTAGGGCTTCATTGTTCTGGGGTTACAAAAAAGAGAAAAATCATATTGTTTGAGTTCATCCATCTTGGGTCCAATAAGCCTGAAAACCACCTTTCCCCAAAATCAGAAGTTTTTGGAAATCTTGCTATTTTGTGCTTCTGAAAATCTAATCAGCCATGTCCTTGAATTCTTGCTCTTCAAACCTAAAATTCCTTGATGAGTTCTTGGTGAATTGTTGCTGGAAATTTTGAGAATTGTTTGTTTAGTTTCAAAAGAACTAAAAGAGAATTATTGAGTGAAAAAAGGCAACAGTAGTGAGAACATTAGAGGGTTAAAAAAAGCCATGTATTTTGAGTGAAACACCAGTGTAGAGTTGATGTGGAACCCGCCGGAATAATGAGATCCAACAACAAAAAGAACCCAAGATCGTTTTACCATCAGATTTTATGGTAGACCTTGACCTGTTGTTTATGACAAACAAGAACCTTGTATAGACCTCAACCTGCTGTTTGTGAAACAAGAACCTCGGTATAAAGGAAGACGCCACAAATGGTGTGGAAACCCGTTTGATAAGTCGTTGGTGAATGCCACAGAGAATTCCGATAAGTTCGTTTAGTTCTTCAAAGAATCGAAGAGAAAACACTCTCAAAATTTGCTGAATAATGATCTGAATTTTCATTGATTTGAATGCCTATTTATAGGCTGGTCATTACAAGGATTAAGAAACTTCCTAAAATAGCTATCCTATTTAAGAAATATCTCTTACTTTCCTACGACTCTTGAAGAAAAAATGAAAGACATTCAGCTCTTTAAATGACTGATCACGTGCCTAAATAGAAAAAGGAAAGTACTTGGCATACAAGCCTTACAATTAGACCCTAAAAAGAGTGAATAGTGTACGGTTATTGTAGCGTGAAGAGTGCAGCGCTACAGTAACTACGAAAACCCTAGTTCATAAGAAATAAAACGTGTGGGCTAAGCATCCTCAAGCCCACTTATTAATAATTCTAATCCTTTAGACAAATTGGAGGCCTTAACAACAAGAAGCCAATTTAAGCTTAGCCTTACCCTCTAGCTGGATTCTTCTAGAACTTGAATCATGTTGATCAATCTTTGTTGCCCAAGTGGATCATGGCCAATAGGCCTCCACGAACTTGCTTGATTCTATGCCTCTTGAATTAGTCCATTGAGTATCTCTTTAAACTTCCTTGCTCGTGCTCTCGTAACCGGCCCACTTGGAACTTGAACTAAATCCCTTGAAGTTGTGTTATGATTTGCATCATTCTCCTCCTCTTGAAAAGGATTTGCCCTCAAATCATCACCTACATCATAAGGACTCAAATCAGTAACATTAAAAGTAGAACTTACATTGTACTCACCAGGTAAATCTAGCTTGTAGGCATTGTCATTGATGCGCTCTAGGACTTCGAAAGGACCATCTCCCCTTGGAAGCAATTTGGAACGTCTTTGAGTCGAAAATCTCTCTTTTCTCATATGCAGCCAAACCCAATCTTCGGGTTCAAAAATCAACTTGTGACGTCCCTTGTTGGCTTGTTTTGCGTATTGATCCATTCTTCGCTCAATGTTGAGTCTTGTTTTCTAATGAATCTGCTTGACAAAGTTAGCTTTCTTCTTGCCATCTAAATTAATATGCTCAGTCAAAGGTAAAGGAGATAAATCCAATGGGCTTAAAGGATTAAATCCATACACAATTTCAAATGGTGAAAATTTAGTAGTAGAATGAATGGATCAGTTATAAGCAAACTCAACATGTGGGAAACACTCTTCCCATATTTTGATGTTCTTTTTAATGATTGCCCTCAATAAAGTAGAGAAAGTCCTATTTACTACTTCAGTTTGACATCAGTTTGTGGATGACAAGTAGTAGAAAACAATAGCTTAGTACCTAGCTTACACCACAAAGTCTTCCAAAAATAGCTCAGGAACTTAGCATCTCGATCTTAAACAATTGTTCTAGGCATGCCATGAAATCTCACAATCTCTCTAAAGAACAAGTCAGCAACATGCGAAGCATCTTTCGCTTTATGACATGGAATGAAGTGTGCCATCTTAGAGAATCTATCCACAACCACAAAAATTGAATCTCTCCCACTCTTAGTCCTAGGCAATCCTAACACAAAGTCCATTAAAATATCAATCCATGGCTCACTAAGAATTGGTAAAGGAGTATACAAACCATTGGGCTGCACTCTAGATTTAGCTTGCCTACATGTGATACATCTACCACAAATTCTCTCAACATCTCTTTTCATGTGAGGTCAATAGAAGTGTTCTTGCAGCACAACTAAAGTCTTTGCAACTCCAAAATGTCCCATTAAACCCCCACCATGAGATTCCTGCATTAACAACTCCCTCAAGGAACAATTAGGCACGCATAACTTATTCTCTCGAAATAGGAATCCATCAAGCCTAAAGAACTTACCACTACCGGTTTTCTCACAAGACCGGTATTCCTCACAAAATTCATGATCATCAGCGTATAAATTTTTAATGTGCTCAAAACCAAGGAATTTTGCATCAAGTGTTGAGAGTAATGCATACCTGCGAGAAAGTGCATCGGCGACCACATTCTCCTTACCTTGCTTATACCGGATGACGTATGGGAATGTCTCAATGTACTCCACCCATCGTGCATGCCTTTTATTTAGCTTGTGCTAGCCCTTCAAGTGTTTCAAGGACTCATGATTGGAATGAATCATGAATTCCTTAGGCCATAGGTAGTGTTCCCAAGTCTCTAAAGCTCGAACCAATGCATACAATTCCTTATCATAAGTTGGGTAGTTTAAGGCTGCCCCGCTTAGTTTCTCGCTGAAGTAAGCAATTGGTCGTCCTTCTTGCATAAGCACTACTCCTATGTCAATACCTGAGCATCACATTCAATCTCAAACGTTTTCAAAAAGTTAGGTAAAGACAATAAGGGGGCGTTGGTCAGCTTCTCTTTGATTAATTGAAACGCCTTTTCTTGTTCTTCACCCCATCTAAATCCAACATTCTTCTTGATCACTTTAGTAAGTGGTGCGGCTATGCTACTAAAGTCCTTCACAAACCGCCGATAGAAACTAGAAAGTCCATGAAAACTACGAACATTACTTACACTTGTGGGACTCGGCCATTCTTGGATTGCACGTACCTTCTTTTCGTCAACCTGTATACCTTGTGCACTAACAACATAACCCAGAAATACAAGCTTATCGGTATAAAAATTACACTTTTTTAGATTAGAAAACAACTTTTCTTTACTAAGCACATCTAAAACATATTTCAAATGTATTACATGATTGTCCATGTTTTTGCTATGAATGAGTATATCATCAAAGTAGACAACAACAAATCTACCCATAAATTCATGTAAAACATAATTCATAAGTCTCATAAAGGTGCTCGGAGCGTTAGTCAATCCAAAGGGAATTACTAACCATTCATACAAACCATATTTTGTTTTAAAGGCTGTTTCCATTCATCTCCTTCTTTTATTCTAATCTGATGATAACCACTCTTTAAGTCAATCTTAGAAAATACACAAGATCCATGCAGCTCATCTAACATATCATCTAAGCAAGGAATAGGATGACGATACTTTACCGTTATGTTGTTGATGGCCCGATAATCAGTGCACATTCTCCACATCCCATCCTTCTTAGGTACAAGTAAAACCGGAACAGCGCATGGGCTCATGCTCTCCCTCACGTGCCCTTTCTCCAACAACTCACTTACCTGCCGTTGAAGCTCCTTTGTCTCCTTGGGATTGCTCTTATAGGCTGGTCAGTTTGGAATTGCTGCACCGGGAACAAAATCAATTTGTTGTTCAATCCCTCGGATTGGAGGTAACCCATGTGGTGTTTCCTCGGGAAAGACATCCTCATACTCCTGCAAAAGAGAAACAACAGAACTAGGCAAAGCAAGGTCAAGTTCGTTAGTGTTTAAAAGTGCCTCTTTGTACAAAAGTACAATCATTGGCTGATTTGAAAACATGGCTCTCTTAATCTCACTCACTTTTGCATAGAAATTCTTTTGTTTCCTCTCTGATTTTTTTTCAATGGCCGCATTTTGATTTTCTTTTTCTCTTTCATTTTTCTTGGCCTCTCTCTGATTTTCACTCTTTTTCTTTTTCTTTGGTTCACTCTCTTTCTTTTGATCACTCTCTTTTTGCAATGTCACTTGATCCTCATATACTTGCTGCGGTGTCAATGGTACAAGAGTGATTGATCATTGATTAAGCACAAAGGAGTATTTGTTTGTAAAGCCATCATGCTTCACATGCCTATCAAACTGCCATGGACGCCCTAGCAATAAGTGTCCAACTTGCATCAGTACTATATCACACAACACTTCATCTTCGTACTTTCCAATTCGAAATGCAACTAACACCTGCTTGTTCACCCTTATCTCACCACTATCATTCAACCTTTGCAACTTATATGGTTTAGGGTGCTTCAACACGGGTAGTCCCAACTTCTCCACCATAATTGTGCTTGCAACATTAGTACAACTACCACCATCAATAATTACACTAAACACCTTGTCTTTGATGTAGCACCTAGTGTGGAAGATGTTCTCCCACTGCGTTTCATCATCCTCTTTCGCATGCACACTCAATGTTCTCCTTGCCACCAATGTCAATGCATCAGGGGCTAAATATTCCTCCTCGGGAACGTCCTCCAATGGTGGCATGCCATCGGTGTCGGAATCTTCTTCGTCGATCACAATTTCACCATTGGCCTTGCAACACCATGACCTGCTTGTTTGGACATTGACTTGCTATGTTGTCCCCTGCCTTGACATTTAATGTCACGATTCCTAGAGGTAGAAGAGTCGGTTTTACCTTGAGGAATGTGGCTGGTGTTCGCGGACTTGGGCTCGGCTTTGGACGTTGGTGAGTTGTCCAGTTTGCTTGGTATAACTCGATTTCCAAGAATTAGAACTAGAGTTTTGGGCTGCATGTGACCCCCCCCCTCTTGAGTTGTTGCTCCACTTTGATGGCCATGTGCACCATATCTTCCAACTCCACGTAATGCTGCATCTCCACCTTATCTTGGATTTCCCGATTTAATCCAAGTAAGAACCTAGCCATGGTAGCCTCTGATCTTCCTCTACATTAGCTCGGATCATAGCAATCTCCATCTCCTTGTAGTAATCCTCCACACTCCGACTTCCCTGTCTAAGACCTTGTAGTTTTTGTACAACTCTCGGTAGTAGTAGCTTGGAACGAACCGCTTTCTCATCACCGTTTTCATCTCCTCCCATGTCTCTATTGGACGTTCTCTATTTCGCCTCCGGTTTATAACAAGCTGATCCCACCAAGTAATTGCATAGTCAGAAAACTCAATCACCGCTAATTTTACCTTCTTTGCATCAGAATAGTTATAGCAGTCAAATAAGAACTCCATCTTCTTCTCCCACTCAAGGTATGCTTCAGGATCGGATCTACCTTGAAAGGATGGAATTTTCATCTTAATACCACCCAAGTTGTTATCTTCCCGATTCCTAGCTTCTCTAAACCGCCCTCCATGTCTCCTATTACTAACAACAGAATTTCGATCATCTTCTTCATCAAAACCAGCCCCATAAGGCTCTTCATCTTCTCCCCTTACTTCCCTTGGTTGAACTCTTTCCCTTCTACGCACATTAGGGACATTTTGTGGCTGCCTCTCATGTGTATTCTCGATCTGATCTATCCGTTCGTGGACTTGCTCTAGTTCCAACTTCATCACACGCCTCATCTCACTCATCATGGCCTCCATAAACAATTTTGGGTCAGCAAGATCCGTAGCATTGTTGTGAGACATGATTGCTGCAAAACAAAGTTAGAAAAAAAAAAACAAAAAGAAAAAAAAGAACCTCACAATTCTCTCCCTTACGTGTTTACACTCAAGAATGTGGATCACTCTACACTCGTGTTTTAAACCCTCTAATGTTCTCACCACTCTTGCCTTTTTCCACTCAATAATTCTCTTTCAGTTCTTTTGAAACTAAACAAACAATTCTCAAA
>CAUOFW020001728.1:0-73639 GCA_963454935.2 Ilex paraguariensis | reverse complement strand
GAAGATAGTGCAGATAGGGGTCAGAAACTGAGGAGGTAAAGTGAAAAGAGGATGAAGAGAGATCGTTTAAGCATGCCGCCAAAACAAAGGGGTATGTCACAAAGAACCCGCAATGATTATGAAAAGGCATAAAACGGTTGACAGATGAGAGGCGTCTGACAGACATTTTCTAGGGGCAAATGAAGGGGTTGGCTCCCATTATTACACATGTTATGACATTAAATGAACCCACATGAGGATGACAAGACAATGCACATGACAAAGTCATCAGCCACTCAGTCCAATAAACTGAGCCGAGCTGATCAATGTGTTTAACAAACAATGAAAGAGTTCGGTTCTCATTATGACCGAGCTGATCAATGTGTTGGGCAAGCAATGAAGGAGATCGATTCTTATTATGACCGAGATGTTTGCAACAATAAATGGAAAGATAAAGATTCACCTATAACTTAGGCATTCAGATAAACAAATCAACAAAAAATATAGATGTCAGGAGGAATTGTTGGAGAAATATTGGCAACTTCCCAAACTGAATCGCTAAATTGAAGGAAAGTGTGCCACCTTGAATCAAAAATCACGAAAACCCTAATGGGGTAATGATCTATAAAAGGCAAAAGAAACCAAGGTGAAAGGTACACTGAACTCTCCTTTTCTTCTAGCAATCGATTTGGTTCCATTACTGACTTAAGCATCGGAGTGCCTTCGATCGAAGTACTTCGATCTTGGGCAGTTTGCTCGTTTTGCAGGAAGAGGGGATTGGGAGATCAAGTTCAGAAACATACTTTTCCAGAAACATCCAGTTCAATTCCATTGAGGAGTAACTCATCCTTTTTTATTCCTTACATTTTCTAAACTACCAAACCCGCAGTAATCTATCTATAGAGCTTGTAGTTAATGATTATGTACACTCGGTTCATATGCTATATATATGGTTTGACCTTAGTTTCTTCTTGGTATTTGCTTCTGTAGTTTTCAACTATTGTCCATTTGGTGTTATTGTAGAGTGTGCTCGTACTTTTAGATAAAAAATGTTCTACTTGTAATTTGAAGGCGTAGATTACACTTTTGAAACATATCCTTTATACTTGCAAATGCACAACTCAGTTTCTATATCTGTGTGGTATTATGTATGTACTTTTGGCTCAATTAAGCAGACCACTGTATTTTAATTTTGTTAAATATAGGATCAGGGTTCTTATTGTTATTAAAATTGTAGTTTCTTGTCGAAAAGATTATAGGGTCAGGGAGTTGAAATGAGTACTACATTGTAGTCCTTTTGGCACTTTTGCAATTGTTTGGAGTTTGATGATTAACAACAGTGGTCAGGCAAGCAAACTGTAATGTTACATCAAAGTCCAACTTGAAAATGCAATTTGCAAGGACTGGCTTATGTGGGGGTCATAGTCGTTGTCATTGGCCTTTCATGTTTCTTAATTTGTTTTGTGGTGGTCAAAATTGAAAATCTCCGGGATGGTTGTTCATTTGACTTTTTGGCTACTCCACTCATAATCTTCTTTCCTCATTTTATAGATGTTGCCTGGTTTTGCACAAGATGCCAATGCCATAACCAGTTGCAAATTATATTGGTAATTCTATTTTTGCATGTTTAGTTCATCTTTGGAGGCATAATGGACCACATGTAGAGAATTAGTTCTATAATCTAGTATGTCCCTGTGGTTAGGTCTGCCTAGTTAAGCATCTAATAGATTCATTGTATAAATTGTCAGTGACTCAGTGATCAAATATGGTATGCCAGATGATGGGCAATATCTGGTTCTTGGTATATCCTGTTTTGAGCACTTGTTGGTTTAAAGTTGTTCTTTAAATTTTCCAGAATAAAAACTTTATACATGTTTTTGCCAATGGTTTAATGGAGAGCTTGAGAATATGATAAGGCTGAAAAGCTTTAGGCTAAGTTTGAGATTTACCAACTTATTTTCATTTTCAGTACAAAAAAAAATCTTATTTTCCTTCTCACTTTACTCTTTGTCCTTGTTTCATCCTTTTGTTATGGTGCATTAATTTTAATGCTTTCATGCATGCACATATGCTGAGACTATGAGCAGAAGTTGTTGCTGACTCAAACAAAGCAATTGAATTAGATCCTTCAATGCCTAAAGCATATGTGCGTAAAGGGTAAGTATCTTTGTATTATTGCTGATTTCAATTTGTAGTTAACTTGCTTATGTATGAGCTCACCTGCTATCCCTAGAGCCTTCAATATGCTTATGACATCTAGACTGTGGCACTTAGATGGTGTGCACATGGGAGGACCAAAATTTTATTTTGGTGTATAATTTTTGGAAATATTTCTCAATCATAGTAGATTTAAAGAAAAAGAAAAGAATTTTGATTTCGAAACATTGACCAAAACATTTTGAAACAATTTCTATTTTCCATCACTAGTTTATTTGATTTTCAACAACACCAAAAGGTTTTGGTCATTCCACCAAAATTTGGATCCATGTGCAATATGTCAGCTTACATAGAAGAATTTAAAAAAAATGTACAAAAGACATTTGCAGTTAGGTGTGTCAGCTTTGACCCCGTTGATACAAACTCGACACGAAAGATTATAAAATTGACACGATTATTAAATACGCATAATAAATAGTCTAAACTAATGTTTAATATTCAAAACACATTAAATAGATTCTTTTTTTCGTGGGTCTTGACACTAACACAACACGAATACCAATTATATGACACGAATAACACGACATGTGGGTCACACGAACACAACACAATTGACACCCCTATTTGCGGTGCATAGATACATTGGCTTTAAATATTGTGGAGATCTTTAAAGATCTTGTTGGCACTGGAGAGTCATGTTCTTTTTTTGTTTTGGAGCTGTCGAGAAAAAAAAATTTTGAATTTTTTTATTTTTTTGTTCTCTCGTTTTTTTGTATTTGTAGTTAACTGTAGAGTCGTATTCTTGATTGTCAAGAATATGTTTTTTGATTTTTGTTGAATAAGGTGCGATCTTAATTATTCATGTGGTGTGGCTTTTGCTACATGTCTAACTCTGTATGATATGGCTAATATATGGTCTATTGTCTGGTTGTCAATTGTATGTATATGCATAAGAAACTAGATTGTCTGGTAACTTCTTAGCACTCTTGACGGTTGATAATGGGATTAACGGTTCTTTGGTGGTCCAAGCCTCCATGCTAATTCTCTATCTCCGGGCGCTTGGCAATATCCCTCCCATTCTGTCCTGTACTTTGCTTAGTTTATTACAAGTCTCTTAATTATATGTATATTTTCCTATTAATTTCACTAATTTATTGTTTCTGCTTACAAGCACTGCATGTATCAAGCTTGAAGAATATTAGACTGCCAAGGCTGCTTTGGAAACAGGTGTTTCTTTAGCACCAGGAGATTCAAGATTTAGTAGTTTGATTAAAGAATGTGAAGTGTGCATTGCAAGTAATCTTCTAAATGCGTTTTATAGAAATATGCTTGACAATTGTAAATTACAGCATCCTCATGGTATATTCTGTAAATTGAATATGTTGTCATTAAATGCCATAGAGAATGCAAGTTTTCGTAGATTTAATATTTTCATCAACAAGAATAACTGTAGTGCATGTTTTGTCTAGTTTTTACGGATGACAAAAACATATTATCTTGTGGTAGTCTGTCAGATCAGTTATAAACTTCTTTAGATCTGGGTTGATTACTTCTTTTCTCATAGTTGATACTGTTGGGAATAAATAGGCTTTCCCACAAGTATAAATCGATGGAAGCAATATAAATAAAATAACAGAAAATAAATGAACACACAAGATTTAAGTGGTTCCCACAAATTGAGGTACGTCCACGACGACCGGTAGGTCAATTTCTTCCACTATCACCAAAAGAAAGTGGTCAAAGAGCATAAGCCTTCCAAACACACCAAGGTGTAAATCACAAGAGGAAAATACCTCACAAAATAAGTAAACCAAATCTCCAAGAGCAAACCGCAAGAAAACCGCAATAATTACCCCAAATATCAAGTGAATAAATGTTACCCACTTGAAGAACAAATTGCCGATTTTTGTAGCACCAAAACTAGAGAAGAAGACAACTGAATTTTGTTGAACCAAAATTTGCCTAAAAATATGTCTTCTTGTCGAGCCAACAGAGAAGAGAGGAACCAAAGAAAAATGACAAAAACTTGTAGTTCTAATTCTTCTTTTGTGTGGCTGCCAAATTCCTTTTTAACTTGAAGACTCCAAACCAAGCCTTGGTTATGCCAAGAGTCATGCACAGGTAAACCACCAAAATTAAAAGCCATGTGCTGACCAAGGTGCATGCCAAACTACATGAGCAATATCCGGTCGAGTACAAACCATGGCATACATCAAAGAACCAACTGCTGAAGCATAGGGAATTTTCTGCATCTCATTTTTCTCTTCATCACTTATAAGAGACTGACTTGAGCTAAGTTTGAAGTGGCCTGCAAGTGGACAATTAACAGGCTTTGCTTTGTCCATATTGAACCTCTCAAGAACCTTTTTAATATAATTCTCTTGAGATAACCAAATCAGTCCATGTGATCTGTCACAAACAATTCTTATCCCAAGAATTTGCTTTGCTGGACCCAAATCCTTCGTGGCAAAGGACTTGCTCAACTCTAACTTCAACTTGCTAATCTTGCTCGTGTCTTGGCCCACAATAAGAATACCATCAACATAAAGCAAGAGAATAATAAAATTACCATCTGGATATTTCTTCACAAACACACAATGGTCTGAAGTGGTTCTTGAATACACATGCTCAGTCATGAAAGAATAGAATTTTCTGTACCACTACCTTAGTGCTTGCTTCAATCCATACAAGCTCTTCTTCAATTTGCAAACTAACTGATCATTACCCTTATCTATGAAGCCCTCAGGTTGCTCCATATAAATTTCCTCTTCTAAGTCACCATGCAAAAAGGCAGTTTTCACATCAAGCTACTCAACTTCTAAATTCATACGCGCAGCTATACCAAGCACAGTTCGAATGGAGGACATCTTCACAACTGGTGAGAAGATCTCATCAAAGTCAACTCCCTTCCTCTGACCAAAACCTTTCACAACAAGTCGTACCTTGAATCTCAATTGAGAACTGTTCCCATCATTCTTTCGTCTGAAGACCCATTTATTTTTCAAAATTTTCTTCCCTTTAGGCGGCTTCACCAAATCATAGGTGTGATTCTCATGCAATGACTTCATTTCCTCTTTCATTGCCTTAAGCCATTCAGTTTTGTTCTCATGCTTCAAGACTTCTTGATAAGTCTCTAGTTCCCCCTAATCTAATATCATCACATACTCATTTGAAGAATATTTTCTGGATGGCTATTTTTCTCTGGTAGATCTCCTTAACGGTGCCTGTGGTAGTGGCTCTTGGGGTGGCTGCTCCCCCTCAATCTCTGGCTCAACATCATCTTCCACTACATTATCATGAGGTGTCTGCACTTCCTCATCAATGTCATGAACAACAGATGGATCAAGAGGATCTAAATCAACAAGATCATCAGTACTAGACTCAACTGACTCAAGCTTGTCAATGTCTTCAATAGTCTGATCTTCCAAGAAAACAACATCTCGGCTTCTGACAACTTTCTTGTCAACTAGATCATATAACCTGTAGCCAAATTCTTCATGCCCATAGCCAAGAAATATGCACTGCTTTGCTTTTGGATCAAGCTTGGACCTCTTATCTTTTGGAATATGAACAAAAGCTCTGTATCCGAATACCCTCAAGTGATCATAGGAGACTTCCTTCCCTGTCCAAACTTTCTCTGGCACATCACCATTCAACGGAACTGAAGGAGACAACTTGATAAGATCAACTACTATCCTCATTGCCTCACCCCAAAAGGATCTTGGCAATTTAGAATGTGAGAGCAAACATCTGACTCTCTCAAGAATGGTGCGATTCATTCTCTCTGCAACCCCGTTCTATTGAGATGTCCTTTTGACTGTCTTTTCATGCCTAATGCCATGATTGGTGCAATATTGATCAAATGGTCCAATATATTCACCACCATTATCCAAGCGAACACATTTCAACTATCTATCAGTTTCTCTTTCAACCTTGGCCTGAAAGTGGTTAAACACATCTAGAACTTGATCTTTAGTTTTCAGTGTATAAGCCCAAACTTTTCTAGAGTGATCATCAATAAAAGTGACAAAGTATAGAGCACCACCAAGTGTCCTAACTTTCAAAGGACCACATACATCAGAATGTACCAAATCTAGAACATGCGATTTTCTAGATGCAATGTTTCTACGGAATGATATTCTGTTTTGTTTACCATGAAAACAATGAACACATGTTTTCAAAAGCGTACATTTTATCCCTGCTAGAAGCTCTTTCTTGGACAAAACTTGCAATCCTTTTTCACTCATATGTCCAAGCCTTTTATGCCATAAATCGGTGGATGAGTCATTCTCTAAGGTATTCACAACACCCTTGCGGATTTTTGCTTGCATAGTGTAAAGAGAACAAGTCTTCTTTCCTTTTGCTACCACTAGAGAACCTTTGGAGAGCTTCCATTTTCCATCACTAAAATTGTTGTTGTAGCTCTCATCATCTAACTTTCCAACAGAGATTAAATTGAGCCGAATATCCGGTACATGCCTCACATCTCTAAACAACAATTTGCATCCAATATTTGTTTCCAAGCAAATGTCACCCATGCCGACAATTTTTGACACATCTTCATTTTCCATATGGACATTCCCAAAATCACCTTGCGAGTAAGAAGTAAAGAAATCAGCCCGTGAAGTAACATGAAATGAAGCTCCAGAATCAATTACCCAATCCGTCTCTTGGCCAATCAAATTAACGCTAGCATCATCACAGATAATCATGAGTTCACCATCGGTAACTACAGCTGTATCATTTTGCTTTTTCTCTGAATTTTTCTCTTTGTTCTGCTCCTTGAACTTGAGTTTTCTACACTCCCGCTTCATGTGCCCTTTCTTGTGACAATAATAGCACTCAACATCTTTCTTTGAAATCGAGCTTGAACGACCTCTAGATTTATCACGGTTGTGCGGAGCCCTACTCTTACTTCTGCCTCTCCCCCAATTTTCCATCACAAGTGCCTCGGAGTGAGAAGAACCTGATGATTTTCTTGTTGTCTCTTCATTCAATAGGCTACTAGTAACTTGACTCATTGTTGCCACTCCATCAAGTGCAGAGTTACTAACTGTGACCACCAAAGCAATATAAATAGGCTTTCCCACAAGTATAAATAGATAGAAGAAATATAAATAAAATAACAGAAAATAAATGAGCACACAAGATTTACGTGGTTTCCTCAAATTGAGGTACGTCCACGACGACCGGTAGGTCAGTTTCTTCCATTATCATCAAAAGAGTTTACAAAGTGGCCAAAGAGCATAAGCCTTCCAAACACACCAAGGTGTAAATCACAAGAGGAAAATACCTCACAAAATAAGTAAACCAAATCTCCAAGAGCAAACCGCAAGAAAACCGCAATAATTACCCCAAATATCAAGTGAATAAATGTTACCCACTTGAAGAACAAATTGCCGATTTTTGTAGCACCAAAACTAGAGAAGAAGACAACTGAATTTTGTTGAACCAAAATTTGCCTAAAAATATGTCTTCTTGTCGAGCCAACAGAGAAGAGAGGAACCAAAGAAAAATGACAAAAACTTGTAGTTCTAATTCTTCTTTTGTGTGGCTGCCAAATTCCTTTTTAACTTGAAGACTCCAAACCAAGCCTTGGTTATGCCAAGAGTCATGCACAGGTAAACCACCAAAATTAAAAGCCATGTGCTGACCAAGGTGCATGCCAAAATTAACAATTAATTGAAAAATTATTTATACGAAATTGATGGATCCCACAAAGGAGGGAAACCCAATAGATACAAAGGCTTCTAAAAGGCCATATAATTAATAAGCAAGATTGACTTCATTTGTAAATGGGATACCTATAAATGGTGTCTTCTGAGTGTATTCATTCATCTGTTTGATGGGTCTTGCTTGTTTGTTCAAAGGAAGCTAGTGAGCTGCCAGTGCAATCAGTCGATGAAGCCCCAACTGACGTTATGATTCCTCCTGCTTCTCAACCATTGGACAAAACTGCTTCCCAATCATTGGATGAAAGTGATGTAGCTTCAAACGATGTTCAGCCAGTTAGTAACCTTTCCAAACAGGTCACAATGGTATCATCAACTAAACCAAACATCAACTAAACCAAAATACAGGTAAACCCAAATTTTTGTGCTTAACTCAATTCGCCTAAAGATTATTGATATATTCAATTACATACAGTGAATTACCGAGTAACTAATAATATTGTAAATAATATGTTTAATTTGCTGATTTATAAAATTGACAAGTGTTATCCTTAGTTATGATTATCTGAAACTTTCTTTTCACACCAAGAAAAAGGATTTTCACATAAATTTTGCACTTTCATGGGCGATGCATAGATATTATGTCAGTATTGCTCTTAGCCTGGCAGGGAAAAAAATGTTAAACGGCTATTAGTCATGAACTTAATTGTTGGTAAGAATCTTGTAGGTTTTTCTTGAAAATTGTTGTAATTAGAATTTTAAAGTTATCATATGTTAACTATATAATTTGAATTATTAAAGGGACAGCTGTGTTCTAAGTATTCGTATGGTTCTCAAGGGGCCTTCATATAACCAAAGGAAATTGCATGACTTTCTTTCGAGCTTTATTATTGTTTGTTTCTTATATTTATTTTGTTTGGCCCCTTTAGTTTGAGTGTTTAAAGGTTTACATTTTCTTCACACCTCGTTTTTTGTAAAAAAGAATGCCTTTAGTGCTCATATGTATTTAGTCATCTAAGAGACAATTATTTTGCAGGCATGAAGTTTATCAGAAACTAGAGGAAATAGTTTTGACTATATTTGCAAAGGGTATACCAACAAAAAGTGTTGTGGTTGACTATGGTGAACAAATAGTATGTTGGTCACTTTTAGTTCGTCTTGTGTGTTTTGCATAATTATTTTTCACTATATTATACCATAACTTTTGTACATTAACTATTATTTTTTTCTTGGGTTGCTTTGCTGCTGAGTGTTGCCATTGATTTGCCGGGTGAAGATTCATATACTCTTCAATCTCGGTTATTTGGAAAGGTGATGCATAAACTTTGTCATTAAGTGATGTAGCAGGTTCTGCTTTATCGTGGGTATCATGGTCTGCTTGAATTGTTTCTAGATCTATTTTGCTTTGGTACCAGAATTAATTGTAGATAATTTCATGGATTTAGACTAATTTCTACCATTTGATGTTCTTCTCATTTCAAATAGATAATTCTTGCAAAATGCAAATATGAAGTTTAATCTACAAAGATTGAAATAAGCCTCGCAAAAGCTGAACCCATACACTGGATATCTCTTGAATTTAGCAAGGATGTCACAGTTTTACAGAAAATAAATGTATCATCAGATAGGTCAACATTCTTCTGTAATTGATTTTTTCAAACCCTGACCTGAGGATGAAATTAGAAAAATATCAGTTAATGAGATTGTGCTGGTTTAACTTGATGGTTTGTGACACGAAAAGAAAGAAATTCGCCCAAGAGAACTAAAGCTTACTACTACTTTCTAAGATCATCAATTAAAAAGAATAAAATGAAATTCATACCCAACTGTTGTGTTAACTTGTAGGGTGTGTTTTGCTTATTAATAACCTGTCATAGAAAAAAAAAAAAAAAAGAATGTCCTTATCCAACATTGCAGCAAAAATCACCATACTTTTTATTAGGTCCTACCAATAGTGGAGTCTTGAAACCTAGAACCAGGGTTGCTGACTGCTTTTGACTTAGCTGGATTCCGATTTTGAGGCAGTGACGGTTAAGTTCTGCAAAATTGCTTATGTCATGGTTAGATTTTTATGCACGAGCCTTATGTGTCTTCCCTGTTTCCCTTGTTCTCATAATTTATTTTTTGGTAAACAATGATAAATCTAGCCTACTACTAAGGGGAAAGGGAGATAAGTAGCTATGGGACGGGTGATACTCAACCCCAAGTGTGGGCAGCTTTCTAACCAATCTAGGAAACCTTACTTTGTTCTGTTATTTTCTCATATTGAGAAGCTTAGGCCATGTTTGGTTAGCTTTTCGAAAACTGTTTTTTGTTCTCAAAATTTTAAAAACACCTAAAACTTGTTTGTTTAGCATTTTTGTTCTCAAAATTTTGAGAAAAAATGAGATTTGAGTCAAAGAAACAGAAAACAAGTCTAGCTTGTTTTCAGAGCTTTCTTTGAAAATTTTGAAAATAAAGAGAACAATTTTTGATTTTAATGAAGTCTATCATTTGAGTCTCCTTAGTAGCAAATTTCTTCATTTCTTTTTTTTTTTTTTTACTTCTTCCTCTCTCTCATAATATATAATATAATTTATAAAATCTATTATATAGATATTATATATAATATACATATACATATATATTATCTATAATATATATTATCTATAATATATATTATATATTATATTATATAATATGTTATACAAAATTATATATAACATATAATATAATATTATATATATATATATTTATATATATATATATATATATATTATATATATATATATATTTTATATATACTATATGTATATATATATATATATATATTATATATATTATATATATATATTTTTTATATATACTATATGTATATATATATATATATATTATGAAATTGTCAATATAGAAATAAATTTTTTATATTTTTTTATTAATGTTTGAATTACTGTTCAAATATATATTTAGGCTATCTAAATAGGTTTTACTATTTTCTGTATTGTAAAATTATTTTTGAAATTATCTAACCAAACAAGTTTTTTATCTCAAAAAATATCAAAACCACTTTCTTAAAACTCTTCTTAAAAACTGTTTTTAGATAATAATTTTTGAAACGCAAACCAAACAGGGCCTTACTTTCTGCTGTTGCATTTTATAGGCAATCAAAAACCAGCTTATCCTTCCTCAAAACCGACAAAAAATTGGGATAAACTGGAAGTAGAAATGAAAAAGGAGGTATGCATGTACCTTGTAGCTATATGCTAGTCTTCCTCCAGCTTTGTATTGACCTGCAAAGTTTGGACAATTTAAAACTCCATTTTTGGCCATGGTTTATTGGTGGTCTGAATTTCAGGAAAAAGAAGAAAAATTGGATGGAGATACAGCTTTGAACAAATTTTTCTGCGACATCTACCAAGATGTTGATGAGGACACAAGAAGAGTCATGCAAAAATCTTTTGTAAGATTGAAATACACTTTAAAATAGTTCATGGGTGCATTGCTTGTGTTTCTTCTTTTTTCCCCATCTTGCCCCCGCAATCTTCTTCTTGTTTACGCCCTATTTGGTTTGCATCTCAAAAATTATTTTTTTGTTTTTGAAAATAGTTTTTGGGAGAAAAATTGTTTGGCCAGCTATTTTTTGTTTTTGTTTTTTGAAAATTGTGAACAAAAGTGAGTAAATTTAGAGAATAAATTAGGGTTGTTTTGTGTTTTTTGAAAACAACAACGTTTATGTTGTCATTGTTTTATGGGTTACTGTATAACTATTTTGGAATCATATAACAAAACAAGTTTTGAGACACAAAAACACAAACAATTTTCTAGATAATATTTTTTGAAACGTAAACCAAACAATTTCTAAAGATCTTGTTTTTTTTTCAAGTTTGTAGTTCATTTCTACCAAGCATCACCAAAAACATATCTTAATAAATATTTCCTTTTACCTTTCCCGATGTTGCTTAACAGGTTGAGTTGAATGGGACAGTGCTATGCACAAATTGAAAAGAAGTGGGTTCAAAGGTGGTGGAAGGAATTCCTCCTGATGGCATGGAGATGAGGAAATGGGAATATTAGTGTCTTAACTCCAGTTTAGATACAGTGTGACATAATTTTCTCTTTTTGAGCTTTTACTTGGTGGTGTTTGAATTAGTCTATTCATTTGGTCTATAAACTTTTATATGCTTCAAGATCATCTGAACTGAATATGATACCTCTTCCCGGGTCGAATTCAAGGATTCTACAGAGTTATGGTTTCCTATTGTGGTACTTTTTCTAGGATCGTTTCATTTTTAGTATAATCTGGTTCTCTTGAAACACTCGTGAGCATTGCTGCTATAATTATGATATTGCATCTTATTTAGATCTCTTCTTAACAATGTCAAAATGACAACATTTTTGGTTGTTGCCTTCTACATTTTAGTGGCATTCCCTAAACTGGACCACTATTGTCAAAACCAAAAATAAACGAACAAGTAAAATTTGTCAACTCTACCAATCCAATGTCATAGTTAATTTGTTCAAAAGAGTGAGTTATCGGTTCAGGTACAAGATATTATCATTATCACATGAACAATTAAACATTCAACCCATAATTACAATGACCTAATTACAAGATCAGAGCTCCACCAATTGAGCTATGCATGAAGAAGTGAGATGTTTTTTCGTAAAATAAATCATCGTGCCTACAATCTATCA
The DNA here is from genome assembly GCA_963454935.2 of Ilex paraguariensis. Lineage (NCBI taxonomy): Eukaryota > Viridiplantae > Streptophyta > Magnoliopsida > Aquifoliales > Aquifoliaceae > Ilex > Ilex paraguariensis. Next base: position 61,157 of record CAUOFW020001728.1, on the reverse strand, counting down.
AATTGGAAGAGAATCAATAAATAGATATCATTGACTTTTGTTATTAATAAAAAAAAACAATGTTACCTAGATATAATTTATTAAGACCAACAACTAATCTAATAATTACAGTGAATTAGATTAAAATATCATGTTATCAAATTAAACTTAAATAATATTAGGAAAAAAAAAATTCAGGGGTTTAATTGATAGAAGAGTCATAGTTTGAGAGTGATATGTATAGTTTATTCAATCATTTGTATTACTTGAGTGACACACTTCATCACTTTTAAATGACACACTTCGCCACTTTTGTTAAAAAGTCTAACAGAGGTAGACAGAAGAGCTCAATTGACACAATCAAAGAGTTCAAGGGTTCAATTTACATACCAAAAAAAAAATAGAAACTTAATTAACACACATCATAATTCAAGAGGTCCAGTATTACCGCTACAGCCTCGGGTAGTCCAGCTAAGGGAAGAGGAGGGTACGTAAACTAACAAGTCAATTTGGTACTCCCACACTCTCTACTAAGCTTTGTTTGCCCTAGTTGGAAAACTTTACTGCTTCACTTTGATCAGCTCTCCAAGTCTCTCTCTCATTTTTCTTTGCAAAACTGTTTACACCGTACATTTGATTCTGCTATTTTGTTTGCTGAATAGTATTAGTTTAATATTAGTGTTATAGCCGATTAAATCGAGCTATTTAGCTCCGATCTTGCCTATATTCAGAAATTAGAGATTATGAGTTGTAATCTTTGTATGCTTATTTGATTCCAAAGGAGCATGGGAGGAAAATGGAACTGTGTCAATTATAGGTAGTTGAAAATATTGGTAAATGAAAGCCAACTAATTTCAAATGGTTGAATTTGTTTTGATATCCAAAATAATGAAAAATTCACAGACCCCAGAGTTTAGCTTTTGATCTCTCCCTACATTATCTATGCTACAAAACAAAGCAAACCATTAAGATCATATTCCTCTCCTTTGAATATATGTTTTTCTAATTAGCTGAAATATATTGCAAAATTTTGTATGTTTGCAGAGACATCGAATCACTGTTCTTTCGCATCCAGAATTGTACATTTTGACCCAATTAATTTGGTTGGATTGAAATATTTTTTACAATGCAATTTTTTGATGGTTTAGAGATCAGTCCATCACCTCCAGCACCAACAGCAACGGGAAGCAATGACAATATGATTTATGTGTTCAACAGAAAGAGAGTTCATGGGTGCATTGCTTTTGATTTCTTCTTTTTTCCCCCATCTTGCCCCCACAATCTTCCTTCTTATTTACGCCCTGTTTGGTTTGTATCTCAGAAATGGTTTTTCTGTTTTTTGGGGAAAAATTGTTTGGTCAGCTATTTTTTTAGGTCTTCCTTCTTTTTTTTTTACAAGTTTGTAGTTTCTTTCTGCCTAGCATCACCAAAAACATATCTTAATAAATATGCTGCTTAACAGGTTGAGTCGAATGGGACAGTGCTATCCACAAAATGAAAAGAAGTGGGTTCAAAGGTGGTGGAAGGAAGCCCTCCTGATGGCATGGAGTTAAGGAAATGAGAATATTAGTGTCTTAACTCCAGTTTAGATACAGTGTGACATAATTTTCTCTTTTTCAGCTTTTGTTTGGTGGGGTTTGAATCAGTCTATTCATTTGGTCTATAAACTTTTATATGCTTCAAGATCGTCTGAACTGTATATGATACCTCTTCCTTGGTCGAATTCAAAGATTCCACTGAGTTATGGTTTCCTATTGTGGTACTTTTTCTAGGATCTTTTTCTGAGTTAAAGTTTAACTCTGAGTTAAAGTTAAAGTTTAATTCCACTGAGTTAAAGTTTCATTGACCTCTGTTATTAATAAAAAAAAAAAAAAAACAATGTTACTTTGATATAATTTATTAAGACTGAATTAGGTTAAAATATCATGTCAACAAATTAAACTTAAATAATATTAGGAAAAAAATTTCAAGGTTTAATTGACAGAAAAGTCATAATTTGAGAGTGATATGTATAGTTTATTCAATCATTTGTAATATTTGAGTGAGACACTTCACAGTTTTTTGTCAAAGAATCTGACAGAGGTAGACAGAAGGGCTCAAGTGACATAATCAAGGAGTTCAAAGGTTCAATTTACATACAAAAAATAAATTAGAAACTGTAACGCCCCAAAAACCCCATTGGGTGACATTACATTTTAAAAACCATTCACCGCATGAGAGCATTAAGTAAATCCATCACGACGAAAGTTTCATTCATCCACCATTCATATTTTAACAAAATTTGGGCAGAGTCTCCTCTGTTCGGAGAGCTCTACCCAAACCACAACCTGTGCAATTCTACTGTAATGACCACACCGGGTCCATTTAACTACCATAAAATCAATCCATCCAATTTACATGTTATCCCAAAAGAATAGGCCAAGTTATGGCCTTTACATTCCCACAAAAGTACTATAATACACAGCGGAATTTATAAAATAAAAACTAGGCTATACAATTCTCCCAAAAGATTATCCAAGTCTATAACAAAAGAAAGGGGGGTCGTTCTAAGCATCCACCTCGGGATCCACGCTCCCTTCTATCGGAGTCTCCAAATATGTCAGCCCCTCAACTCCCAGCTCCTCGTCAAAGGCAAAATCTGAAAGGTGGGGAAGTAGGGGGTGAGCACAAGGCTCTGTAGGAGGATCCTTCCAAACCCATTCAAGGTTTTGAAATCAAGTAAAACAGGTAGGTCACGTTTCGCACATACATATAAATGAATTTTAAAGTAAAGTAAGGACATTTTAAAGGAGATCTCAAGTTTGTACAATAATAAGGACTTGAACGAGAATAAAATCACGTTTAATTGACAAATAATTTCCAACATAATCCACTCCACCATACACCATTTCCACAAGGTATCGCGGCATCCCATACTACCCGAAACTCTTGGAAAAATAATATTTGGTATAATGAACAAAAATTTCTATTTGGTACCACTCAAGTAGGTTGTTGCTTCTCATGAATTTACCCGACGATTCTACCTCGTTCACCCATTTCCACTAACAATCACAGACCAATTTAGGAAGGGCGTGTACCGTCTCATACGGCCTTGACGAGATCCTCCCAAGGTGTCTAGTATACTAACCATTTTCCCCGGTATCCGTGAACAATAGTGGTCACTGTCACCACAGTGATCCACTACGAGCATTAGGCAGCCATCTCACCCCCTCATTGGGATAGACTAACCTCTAACGCTCTACGGCAGTTTTCGAAGGTAATCCAAGTCCCTCACAACACCATACACAAGAGTGACATACCAACAATATACTCAACCTCATATACAAGCAATTCCATGATGTTTCCCCAAATTTTCACAAGCAAGATACATAATAGAACAATTTAAGAAAATATACCCATTTCGCAAATCATATAACAAGAGACAAGTTTAAAGGAAATAAGCATGAGATCATCAATACAATCATTTTACAACCCAACACAAAGTTCTAGAATTTTCGAAATCAAGATGATGTGAAGATATAGAGAAAAATCCATATTTCCCCCAAAAACTAGAGTTTGATGGATTTCCAACCATCATTTTGTTCAAATCATGGGAATGTTTGTAAACATACCAAGGAACAAGAAACCCATAACAAATACATACTATTAAGAGCCAAATTCTACATGTATAATAACCCTAACATCAATGGACAAGGATGGAAGAAAACCCTACCTCAATGTTCTTAAAAACCTAGGTTTAGTGTGAAGAAGATGAAGATTTGATCTTCTTTGAAGTATAGATCTCCTCTTGATCTTGTGTTTTATCCTTCTCTCTTCCTCTAGAGTCCTAAGAGAAGTGGGTTGAGAGTGGAATGAGAGAAATGAGAGTAAAGGCTGAAATCTGTGTTTTTAAACACAGAAATCCCGATTTTTTTTTCTTTTACTGTTTATGGGCTGCTTCGATATTACTTCGTTATCGGGGCATAAGTCTCTCATCCGAGCTCCGATTGAGATGATTCAAGATGCTATGGAAAGCTAAGAAAGAACTCTACAACTTTCATGTTTTGAGTTTTAAGAGATATTGACTACATCAAGGTCTAAATTGGGCTTGAAGTTGCAGCCAGTGCACAGTTCACGTGCACTGTTCACTATTTCATCCCTTTTTCCATTTCCAATCTACCAAATTCAAACACACATCGCTACACCTATCCCCATTTTTACAAAAATTATTTAATATATATCTATATGCATATATATAAAATAAAATGCGGAGTGTTACAATCCACCCCCCTTAAAGAAAGTTTCGTCCTCGAAACTTACCTCAAGTATCGAACAAATATGGATATTTCTCTCGCATCTCCCACTCCGGTTCCCAAGTTGCTTCCTCTACGCCATGATGTTGCCACAGGACTTTCACCAGTTGGATTACCTTGTTGTGAAGCACTTTCTCCTGGATATCAAGAATCTTCACCGGCTGCTCTTCATAGGTGACTCCATCTTGCACTTCAATATCCTCCAAATCCACGACATGCGACGTATCTGGTTGACACTTCCTCAACATCGAAACGTGGAACACGTCATGAACTCCTGACAACGATACTGGTAGCCGAAGTTGGTATGCTACTTTGCCCACTGTCTTGATCACTTCAAATGGACCGATGTACCTTGGAGCGAGTTTTCCTTTCTTACCGAATCTAAGTACGCCCTTCTTGGGTGACACTTTAAGAAATACAAAATCTCCCTCCTTGAATTCCAAAGGCCTTCTTCTCCTATCCGCATAGCTCTTTTGTCGACTCTGTGCTGTGCGTAATCTCTCCCGAATGAGCTGAATCTTCTCCGTTGTCTCCCGTACAATCTCGGGCCCAAACATACTACTCTCTCCGGCTTCCAACCAACACGTCGGGGATCTACATGGTCTTCCATACAAAGCTTCATATGGTGCCATTCTGATACTCGCTTGGTAACTGTTGTTGTACGCAAATTCCACCAACGGTAAGTGATCGCTCCAACTCCCTTTGAAGTCCAACGCGCAAGCCCGTAACATGTCTTCCAAAATCTGTATCACTCTCTCGGATTGGCCATCTGTTTGAGGGTGAAAGGCTGTGCTGAAATGTAACTCTGTCCCCATAGCTTGTTGTAGACTTTGCCAAAAACGAGCCACAAAACGAGAATCGCGATCCGACACGATAGAAAGTGGAACTCCATGCAATCGAACAATCTCTCGAATGTACAGTCGGCTCAAGATCTCTAATGAGTCTGTGGTCTTCATCCCCAAAAGGTGAGCTGACTTGGTGAGTCGATCTACGATAACCCATACGGCGTTATGCCCTCTTGAAGTCCGTGGAAAACCCGACACGAAGTCCATGGTGATATGATCCCACTTCCACTCCGGGATAGGCAGAGACTGTAATAATCCTCCAGGTCGTTGGTGCTCAATCTTCACTTGCTGACATACGGCACACCTTGAAATGAACTTTGTTACATCCTTCTTCATTCCACTCCACCAATATTGTCGTTTCATATCTCTATACATTTTTGTACTCCCCGGATGTATAGAGAACTTCGATCGGTGACACTCTCCCAACACTTCTTCCCTCACTTGGTCGTCGTTTGGCACGCATAATCTTCCCGAAACTGTAACTCCTCATTCTTTATAGACCAATCCTCAACAATCTCATTCCTCTCCAATTTATCCCGAATTTCTGTCAACTCGGGATCTAACCGTTGCAACTCCACAATCCTTTGTCGGAGGATTGGTTGAGCTACTAGGTTAAACAAACATGGTCGATCCTCCGGTCCATTAACCCATAGATCAAACTCCTCCAACGTATCAATCATTTTCCACCGTTTAGCCGCAAGGACATTGATTTCACCCTGAGACTTCCTACTCAATGCATCCGCTACTACATTAGCCTTCCCCGGATGATAGTTGAGAGTGAAGTCGTAATCTTCTAAGTACTCAATCCACCTTCTCTGTCGGAGATTCAATTCTTTCTGTGTGAACACATACTTGAGGCTTTTATGATCCGAGAACACTTGAAATTTCTCTCCATACAAGTAACACCTCCACAACTTAAGAGCAAAACCACAGCGGCTAGCTCCAAGTCGTGAGTGGGATAGTTCTGCTCATGAATCTTGAGTTGCCTCGAGCCATAAGCAACCACCTTGCCTCCTTGCATCAACACACATCCCAAGCCTCGTAGTGAAGCATCGGTGTAAACATCGTAACCTTCCCACTGTTCGGAATAATGAGGATCGGTGCCGTCGTCAAACTTTTCCTTCAAGGTGCGAAAAGCTAATTCACACGCTTGAGTCCACACAAATTTCTCCCCCTTCTTGGTAAGGCGAGTCATCGGCATCGCAAGCTTGGAAAAACCTTCCACAAACCTACGATAGTAACCGGCTAACCCCAAGAAACTACGTATTTCTGTCACATTCTTTGGTGGTTCCCATTGCATCACGGCTCAATCTTCGAGGAATCAACCGCTACCCCTTGCTCGGACACAACATGGCCAAGGAACTTCACTTCCTTCATCAAAACTCACACTTGCTCATCTTCGCATATAACTTATGTTCTCTCAATGTTTGTAGCACAACCGAGAGATGATGTGCATGTTCTTCTTGTGTCCGGAATAAATCAATATGTCATCAATAAACACAATGACAAATTGATCTAGATATGGCCGGAATACCCTGTGCATCAAATCCATGAAGGCTGCTGGAGCATTAGTCAATCCGAACGGCATCACCGTATACTCGAAGTGACCATACGAGTACGAAAAGCAGTCTTAGGAATATCCTCCTCCTTGATACGCAGTTGATGGTACCCGGTGCGGAGATCAATCTTGGAGTAGAACTTAGAACCCCTCAATTGATCAAATAAATCATCAATGCGCGGCAAGGGATACTTGTTCTTCACCGTCACCCGATTCAACCGTCGGTAATCTGTGCATAACCGAAGTGTTTCATCCGTCTTCTTCACAAAGAGGACCGGGGCTCCCCAAGGTGAAGTGCTCAGACGGATGAATCCAATTGCCAACAAGTGGTCCAATTGCTTCCTTAGCTCCTTCAACTCCAAAGGCGCCATCCGATAAGGAGCAATAGAAATAGGTTCGGTTCCCGGATAAAGATCGATTGCGAACTCAATCTCTCTCTGTGGCGGTAACCCGGGTAATTCATCTGGGAAGACATCCAAAAAATCCGATATAATCAACACCATACCCGAGTGGGATCTATCCCGATCATCTCCCATCAAGCTAGCCAAGAAACTCAAGTGGCTCCCTGCCTTAGCTTTTAAGAATTTACTTCCCGTAGTAGGAAATGGATGGAAAGAATCTCGGTTATTCACAAAACTGAAAATTACTCCTCCCGGCAATTGAAATGTAATCCGCTTGCGGAAACAATCCATTACCGCACGAAAAGTGGATAACAAGTTCATCCCAAAATCACGTCATACCCCTTCATCTCTAAAGCAATCAAATCCACAATCAATTCGTGCTCCCCAATACGAAGCACACAACCCTTGCAGACTCGGCTAGTACCCAACTGTTCTCCCGTAGGCAAGTCAACAGTCAAAGCATGTTCTAACTTCTCGAAACCCAATCCCAAATTCATAGCATATGCAGTACGTATAAAAGAATGAGTAGCACCAGGATCGAATAAGATTCGGGCCCAAGAATTGTAGAGAAGAATGATACCTTCCACAACGGCATTGGAGGCATCCTCCTCCGGTTGGATTAAGGCAAATACCCTCCCCAGATTGGCATCACCGGGGGCTTGAGCTCTCAATGGTCTCGGTGGTGGAGGGGGCCTATTTGCATTTGATGGCCCGGCTGATTGATTGGTCTTGGGTGGAAGTGACGGGCAGTTGTTTCGGAAGTGCCCTACACCTCCACAAGCAAAGCATTGACGAGGGTCAGTGCTTGGTCTAGTCGGGGCATGCCCCTCTCCTCGGACTGTAAGAGGTCTCTGCCCCACCGCTTGATCGGGGCGACGATATGGTAACGCCCTCGGTGCTCCACTGTTACTGGCACCTGTACGGATCGGGCCTCCTCTAGCATAGCTCTGTCTCCTCTGAGAGTCATCAATGTCTCTCTCCACCAATGCCGCTCTGTCAACCAAATCTCTGTAGTCTCGGATTCTAAGTGCCACAAGCTTCTCTCTGATGGTCGGTCTCAAACCCTGCTCGAAGCGCTTGGCCCTCCTATCCTCGGTGGATATGAACTCTGAAGCATAACGGGATAGCTCATCGAACCTCCTCTCATACTCAGCCACGGTCATACTGCCCTGCCGCAAGGCTAGAAAGTCTGCACTCATCTTATCTCTGACAGACTCTGGAAAATACTTGTCGTTGAAGCTTTGCTCAAACTCCTCCCAAGTGAGCGTATTAGTGTCCCTCCTTTTCTTCACTGACTCCCACCAGTAATCGGCCTCCCCTTCCAACAAATAGGTAGCCAAGCCAACCCGAAGGTCCCCGGCGATCCCCATACCATCACAAATTTTTTTCACCCGACGGATCCATCTATCCGCATCTAAGGGATTGGAGCTCCCTTGGAAGGTGGGTGGGTGTTGCCGTAGAAATTCTCGAAGAGCCACCATCCTTCGGTTTTCATCGCCGTTGCCCGGTACTTGGACTAAAGGACGAACTCCACCGTTGTGGTGGTTGTTCCCACCTGGTTGTTGCACTAGGGTGGTGAGTTCCCTTAAACATTGGTAAATACCCTGTATGGCGTCGAGAGGTGGTGGAGGTGGTGGATTTGCTTGACCACCACGCCCACCACGTCCACGTCCACGTACCCGTTCACCGTCCATCCTGCATATCAATTCACAATTTAGTTTCATTGATGTACAAGACATCCTAAATATCACTTTAATCTACAGCATAAGGTTCATATAAAATTAGACCAACAATTTCCTTCAACTTAATCCTACTTCCCGAGTGGTAATCCATAACCTACAGCTCCCATGTAAGACCTAAAGCCTAGGCTTTAATACCAAATCTGTAACGCCCCAAAAACCCCCTTGGGTGACATTACATTTTAAAAACCATTCACCGCATGAGAGCATTAAGTAAATCCATCACGACGAAAGTTTCATTCATCCACCATTCATATTTTAACAAAATTTGGGCAGAGTCTCCTCTGTTCGGGGAGCTCTACCCAAAACACAACCTGTGCAATTCTACTGTAATGACCACACCGGGTCCATTTAACTACCATAAAATCAATCCATCCAATTTACATGTTATCCCAAAAGAATAGGCCAAGTTATGGCCTTTACATTCCCACAAAAGTACTATAATACACAGCGGAATTTATAAAATAAAAACTAGGCTATACAATTCTCCCAAAAGATTATCCAAGTCTATAACAAAAGAAAGGGGGGTCGCTCTAAGCATCCACCTCGGGATCCACGCTCCCTTCTATCGGAGTCTCCAAATATGTCGGCCCCTCGACTCCCAGCTCCTCGTCAAAGGCAAAATCTGAAAGGTGGGGAAGTAGGGGGTGAGCACAAGGCTCTGTAGGAGGATCCTTCCAAACCCATTCAAGGTTTTGAAATCAAGTAAAACAGGTAGGTCACGTTTCGCACATACATATAAATGAATTTTAAAGTAAAGTAAGGACATTTTAAAGGAGATCTCAAGTTTGTACAATAATAAGGACTTGAACGAGAATAAAATCACGTTTAATTGACAAATAATTTCCAACATAATCCACTCCACCATACACCATTTCCACAAGGTATCGCGGCATCCCATACTACCCGAAACTCTTGGAAAAATAATATTTGGTATAATGAACAAAAATTTCTATTTGGTACCACTCAAGTAGGTTGTTGCTTCTCATGAATTTACCCGACGATTCTACCTCGTTCACCCATTTCCACTAACAATCACAGACCAATTTAGGAAGGGCGTGTACCGTCTCATACGGCCTTGACGAGATCCTCCCAAGGTGTCTAGTATACTAACCCTTTTCCCCGGTATCCGTGAACAATAGTGGTCACTGTCACCACAGTGATCCACTACGAGCATTAGGCAGCCATCTCACCCCCTCATTGGGATAGACTAACCTCTAACGCTCTACGGCAGTTTTCGAAGGTAATCCAAGTCCCTCACAACACCATACACAAGAGTGACATACCAACAATATACTCAACCTCATATACAAGCAAATTCCATGATGTTTCCCCAAATTTTCACAAGCAAGATACATAATAGAACAATTTAAGAAAATATACCCATTTCGCAAATCATATAACAAGAGACAAGTTTAAAGGAAATAAGCATGAGATCATCAATACAATCATTTTACTACCCAACACAAAGTTCTAGAATTTTCGAAATCAAGATGATGTGAAGATATAGAGAAAAATCCATATTTCCCCCAAAAACTAGAGTTTGATGGATTTCCAACCATCATTTTGTTCAAATCATGGGAATGTTTGTAAACATACCAAGGAACAAGAAACCCATAACAAATACATACTATTAAGAGCCAAATTCTACATGTATAATAACCCTAACATCAATGGACAAGGATGGAAGAAAACCCTACCTCAATGTTCTTAAAAACCTAGGTTTAGTGTGAAGAAGATGAAGATTTGATCTTCTTTGAAGTATAGATCTCCTCTTGATCTTGTGTTTTATCATTCTCTCTTCCTCTAGAGTCCTAAGAGAAGTGGGTTGAGAGTGGAATGAGAGAAATGAGAGTAAAGGCTGAAATCTGTGTTTTTAAACACAGAAATCCCGATTTTTTTTTCTTTTACTGTTCATGGGCTGCTTCGATATTATTTCGTTATCGGGGCATAAGTCTCTCATCCGAGCTCCGATTGAGATGATTCAAGATGCTATGGAAAGCTAAGAAAGAACTCTACAACTTTCGTGTTTTGAGTTTTAAGAGATATTGACTACATCAAGGTCTAAATTGGGCTTGAAGTTGCAGCCAGTGCACAGTTCACGTGCACTGTTCACTATTTCATCCCTTTTTCCATTTCCAATCTACCAAATTCAAACACACATCGCTACACCTATCCCCATTTTTACAAAAATTATTTAATATATATCTATATGCATATATATAAAATAAAATGCGGAGTGTTACAGAAACTTAATTAGCACACAACATAATTCAAGAAGCCCAGTATTACCGCTAGAGGCTCGGGCAGTCCAGCGAGGGGAAGAGGAGCATATGTAAACTGACAAGTCAACTTGGTACTCCCTCACTCTCTGCTATGCTTTGTTCGCCCTATTTGGAAAACTGCACTGCTTCACTTTGATCAGCTCTCCAGGTCTCTCTCTCATTTTTCTTTACAAAACTGTTTACACTGTACATTCGATTTTGCAATTTTGTTTTCTGAATAGTATTCATTTAATATTAGGGTTATGGTCGATTAAATTGAGCTATTTGGTTCAGATCTTTTCCATATTCAGAAATTAGGGTTTATGAGTTATAATCTTTGTACGCTTATTTAATTCCAAAAGAGCCTGGGAAGAAAATGGAACTGTGTCAATTATAGGTTGTAAAAAATATTGGTAAATGAAAGCCAACTAATTTCAAATGGTTGAATTCGTTCTGATATCCAAAAGAATGAAAAATTCGCAAATCCCAGAGTTTAGCTTTTGATCTCTCCCTACATTATCTCTGCTACAAAACAAAGCAATACATTAATATCATATTCCTATCCTTTGAATATATGTTTTTCTAATTAGCTAAAATATATTGCAAAATTTGGTATGTTTGTAGAGACATCGAATCACTGTTCTTTCGCATCCAGAATTGTACTTTTTGACCCAATTACTTTGGTTGGATTGAAATATGTTTTAGAACGCAATTTTTTGGTGGTTCAGAGATCAGTCCATCACCTGCAGCACCAACAACATCGGGAAACAATGGCAATATGATTTACATGTTCAATAGAAATGGAGTTCATGGGTGATTTGCTTTTGATTTCTTCTTTTTTTTTCCCCATCTTCCCCTCGCAATCTTCCTTTTTGTCTACACTCTGTTTGGTTTGCATCTCAGAAATTATTTTTCTGCTTTCGGAAACAATTTTTGGGGAAAAAACTGTTTGGTTAGCTGTTTTTTTTTTTTTTGTTTTTTGAAAATTGTAAACAAATAGTTGGTAAATTTAGTGCATAAGTAAGGGTTTTGTTTGTGTGTTTTTGAAAATAATCTTTCTAAAATTTAAAAACCACCACAACATTTATGTTGTCATTGTTTTCTGGGTTACTATATAACTGTTTTTGGAATTATATAACCAAACAAGTTCCAACACACAAAAAACACAAACAATTTTTTAGATACTATTTTTTGAGACACAAATCAAACAATTTCTCAAGATCTTTTTTTTTTTTTTACAAGTTTGTAGTTCCTTTCTGCCAAGCATCACTAAAAGCATATCTTAATAAATATTACCTTTTACCTTTACCAGGGCTGCTTAACAGGTTGGGTAGATAGGGACAGTGCTATCCACAAATTGGAAAGAAGTGTGCTCAAAGGCAATGGAAGGAAGCCCTCCTGATGACATGGAGATGAGGAAATGGGAATATTAGTGTCTTAACTCCAGTTTAGATATAGTGTGACATAATTTTCTCTTTTTGAGCTTTTGTCTGGTGGTGTTTGAATCAGTCTATTCATTTGGTCTATAAACTTTTATATGCTTCAAGATCGTCTGAACTGTATATGACACCTCTTCCCTGGTCGAATTCAAGGATTCCACAGAGTTATGGTTTCCTGTTGTCGTACTTTTTCTGGGATTTTTTTTTGTCTAATCTGGTTATCTTGAAACACTCGTGACTCGTGATCATTGCTGTCATAGTTAGGATATTGCATGTTATTTAGATCTCCCCTTAACAATGTCAAAATGGATGCATTTTTGGCTGTTGCCTTCTACATTTCGTGGCATTCCCAAAACTTGATCACTATTGTTAAAGCCAAAAATAAACAAACAAGTAAAATTTGTCAACTCTATCAATCCAATGTCATAGTTAATTTGTGCAAAAAAGTGAGTTATCGGTTGAGGTACATGATACTATCATTATCGTATAAACAATTAAACATTTAACCCTTAATTACGACGACTCAATTATAAAAGCAGAGCACCACAAATTGAGCTATGCATGAAGTAGTGAGATGTTTCTTTTATTCTTTTCTATGAGGTAACTGAGCTATTCTAGACTTGAACCTGATACCTTGCGTGGTAAAATAAATCATTGTACGTACAATCTATAAAATTGGGAGAGAATCAATAAATAGATTTCATTGACCTCTGTTATTAATAAAAAAAAACAATGTTACTTAGATGTAATTTATTAAGACTGAATTAGGTTAAAATATCATGTCAACAAATTAAACTTAAATAATATTAGGAAAGAAAGTTCAAGGGTTTAATTGACAGAAGAGTCATAATTTCAGAGTGATATGTATAGTTTATTCAATCATTTGTATTACTTGAGTAAGACACATCGCAGCTTTTTGTTAAAGAATCTAACAGAGGTAGACAGAAGGGCTCAAGCGACACAATCAAAGAGTTCAAGGGTTCAATTTACATACAAAAAAGAAATTAGAAACTTAATTAACACACATCATAATTCAAGAGGTCCAGCATTACTACTAGAGGCTCGGGTAGTCCAGCGAGGGGAAGAGAAGAGTATGTAAACTAACAAGTCAATTTGGTACTTCATCACTCTCTGCTAAGCTTTGTTCGCCTTGTTCGGAAAACTTCATTGCTTCACTTTGATCAGCTCTCCATGTCTCTCACTCATTTTTCTTTGCAAAACTATTTACACCGTACATTTGATTCTGCTATTTTGTTTTCTGAATAGTATTCGTTTAATATTAGGGTTACGGCCAATTAAATCAAGCTATTTAGTTCCGATCTTGTCTATATTCAGAAATTAGGGTTTATGAGTTGTAATCTTTGTACACTTATTTGATTCCAATGGAGCCTGGGAGGAAAATAGAGTTGTATCAATTATAGGTTGTTGAAAATAATGGTAAATGAAAGCCAACTAATTTCAAATGGTTGAATTCATTCTGATATCAAAAATAATGAAAAATTTGCGGATTCCAGAGTTTAGCTTTTGATCTCTCCCTACATTATCTCTGCTACAAAACAAAGCAAACCACTAATATCATATTCCAATCCTTTGAATATATGTTTTTCTAATTAGCTAAAATATATTGTAAAATTTGGTATGTTTGCAAAAACATCGAATCACTATTCTTTCGCATCCAAAATTGTACATTTCGACCCAAATACTTTGGTTTAATTGAACTAGCTTTTACAATTCAATTTTTCGGTGGTTCAGAGATCACTCCATCACCTCCAGCACCAACAATAGTGAGAAACAATGGCAATAAAATTTATGGGTGCATTGCTTTTGATTTCTTCTTTTTTCCCATCTTGCCCCCACAATCTTCCTTCTTGTTTATGCCCTGTTTGGTTTGCATCTCGGAAATTATTTTTTTGTTTTTGGAAATAGTTTTTGGGGGACAAACTGTTTGGTCAGCTATTTTTTGTTTTTGTTATTTGAAAATTGTGAACAAATAGTGGGTAAATTTAGAGAACAAGTTAGGGTTTTTTTGTGTGTTTTTTAAAGCAATCCTTCTAAAATTTAAAAACCACCACAACATTTATGTTGTCATTGTTTTCTGGGTTACTGTCTAACTGTTTTTAGAATTATATAACCAAATAAGTTCCGAGACACAAAAAACACAATCAATTTTTTAGATACTATTTTTTGAAACACAAATCAAATAATTTCTCAAGATCTTATTTTTTTTTTTACAAGGTTGTAGTTCCTTTCTACCAAGCATCACCAAAAACATATCTTAATAAATATTGCCTTTACCTTTTCCGGTGCTGCTTAACAGGTTGAGTCAAATGGGACAGTGCTATCCACAAATTGGAAAGAAGTGGGTTCAAAGGTGGTGGAAGATAGCCCTCCTGATGGCATGGAGATGAGGAAATGAGAATATTAGTGTCTTAACTCCAGTTTAGATACAGTGTGACATAATTTTCTCTTTTTGAGCTTGTGCCTAGTGGTGTTTGAATCAGTCTATTCATTTGGTCTATAAACTTTTAGATACTTCAAGATCATCTGAACTATATATGATACCTCTTCCTTGGTCGAATTCAAGGATTCCACAAAGTTATGGTTTCCTATTGTAGTACTTTTTTTGGGATCTTTTTATTTTTAGTATAATCTGATTCTCTTGAAACACTAGTGACTCGTGAGCGTTGCTACCGTAATTAGGATATTGCATGTTATTTAGATCTCTCCTTAACAATGTCAAAATGACTACATTTTTGGTTGTTGCCTTCTACATTTCAATGGCATTCCCAAAACTTGATCACTATTGTCTAAGCCAAAAATAAACAAACAAGTAAAATTTGTCAACCCCCGTCAATCCAATATAGTTAATTTGTGCAAAAAAGTGAGTTATCGGTTGAGGTACAAGATATTATCATTATCGTATGAACAATTAAACATTCAACCCTTAATTACAATGACTCAATTACAAAAGCAAAGCTCCACCAATTGAGCTATGCATGAAGGGGTGAGATGTTTAATTTACTCTTTTCTTTGACGCAATTGAGCTATTCTGACCTTGAACTAGATACCTCGCGTGGTAAAATAAATCATTGTACATACGATCTATCAAATTGGGAGAGAATCAATAAATAAATTTCATTGACCTCTGTTATTAATAAATAAAAAATAATGTTACTTAGATATAATTTATTCAGACTGAATTAGGTTAAAATATCATGTCAAAAAATTACACTTAAATAATATTACGAAAAAAAGTCCAGGGGTTTAAATGACAGAAGAGTCATAATTTGATAGTGATATGTATAGTTTATTCAATCATTTGTAATTCTTGAGGGACACACTTCGCAGCTTTTTGTTAAAGAATCTAATAGAGGTAGACAGAAGGACTCAAGTGACACAATCAAAGAGTTCAAGGGTTCTATTTACATACAAAAAAAAATTAGAAACTTAATTAACACACATCATAAGATCCAGTATTACCGCGAGAGGATCGAGCAGTCCAGCGAGGGGAAGAGGAGAGTACGTAAACTAACAAGTCAATTTGGTACTCCCTCACTCTCTACTAAGCTTTGTTTGCCCTGTTTGGAAAACTTCACTGCTTCACTTTGATCAACTCTCCGGGTCTCTCTCCCATTTTTCTTTGCCAAACTGTTTACACCGTACACTTGATTCTGCTATTTTGTTTGCTGAATAGTATTTGTTTAATATTAGGGTTGTGGCCGATTAAATCAAGCTATTTGGTTCCGATCTTGTCTATATTCAGAAATTAGGGTTTATGAGTTGTAATCTTTGTATGCTTATTTGATTCCAAAGGAACCTGGGAGGAAAATGGAACTGTGTCAATTATAGGTTGTTGAAATGTAACGCCCCAAAAACCCCCTTGGGTGACATTACATTCTAAAAATCATTCACCGCATGAGAGCATTAAGTAAATCCATCACGACGAAAGTTTCATTCATCCACCATTCATATTTTAAAAAAATTTGGGTAGAGTCTCCTCTGTTCGGAGAGCTCTACCCAAAACACAACCTATGCAATTCTACTGTAATGACCACACCGGGTCCATTTAACTACCATAAAATCAATCCATCCAATTTACATGTTATCCCAAAAGAATAGGCCAAGTTATGGCATTTACATTCCCACAAAAGTACTATAATACACAGCGAAATTTATAAAATAAAAACTAGGCTATATAATTCTCCCAAAAGATTATCCAAGTCTATAACAAAAGAAAGGGGGGTCGCTCTAAGCATCCACCTCGGGATCCACGCTCCCTTCTATCGGAGTCTCCAAATGTGTTGGCCCCTCGACTCCCAGCTCCTCGTCAAAGGCAAAATCTGAAAGGTGGGAAATTAGGGGGGTGAGCACAAGGCTCTGTAGGAGGATCCTTCCAAACCCATTCAAGATTTTGAGATCAAGTAAAACAGGTAGGTCACGTTTCGCACATACATATAAATGAATTTTGAAGTAAAGTAAGGACATTTTAAAGGAGATCTCAAGTTTGTACAATAATAAGGACTTGAACGAGAATAAAACCACGTTTAATTGACAAACAATTTCCAACATAATCCACTCCACCATACACCATTTCCACAAGGTATCGCGGCATCTCATACTACCCAAAACTCTTGGAGAAATAATATTTGGTACAATGAACAAAAATTTATATTTGGTACCACTCAAGTAGGTTGTCGCTTCTCATGAATCTACTGACAATTCTACCTCGTTCACCCATTTCCACTAACAATCACAGACCAATTTAGGAAGGGCATGTACCGTCTCATACGGCCTTGACGAGATCCTCCCAAGGTGTCTAGTATACTAACCCTTTTCCCGGTATCCGTGAACAATAGTGGTCACTGTCACCATAGTGATCCACTACGAGCATTAGGCAGCCATCTCACCCCCCCCCCCCATTGGGATAGACTAACATTTAATGTTCTACGGCAGTTTTCGAAGGTAATCCAAGTCCCTCACAACACCATACACAAGAGTGACATACCAACAATATACTCAACCTCATATACAAGCAAATTTCATGATGTTTCCCCAAATTTTCACAAGCAAGATACATAATAGAACAATTTAAGAAAATATACCCATTTCGCAAATCATGTAACAAGAGACAAGTTTAAAGGAAATAAGCATGAGATCATCAATACAATCATTTTACTACCCAACACAAAGTTCTAGAATTTTCGAAATCAAGATGATGTGAAGATATAGAGAAAAATCCATATTTCCCCCAAAAACTAGAGTTTGATGGATTTCCAACCATCATTTTGTTCAAATCATGGGAATGTTTGTAAACATACCAAGGAACAAGGAACCCATAACAAATACATACTATTAAGAGCCAAATTCTACATGTGTAATAACCCTAACATCAATGGACAAGGATGGAAGAAAACCCTACCTCAATGTTCTTAAAAACCTAGGTTTAGTGTGAAGAAGATGAAGATTTGATCTTCTTTGAAGTATAGATCTCCTCTTGATCTTGTGTTTTATCCTTCTCTCTTCCTCTAGAGTCCTAAGAGAAGTGGGTTGAGAGTGGAATGAGAGAAAATGAGAGTAAAGGCTGAAATCTGTGTTTTTAAACACAGAAATCCCGATTTTTTTTCCTTTACTGTTCATGGGCTGCTTCGACTTTACTGTTCATAGGCTGCTTCGATATTACTTCGTTTTGAGGCATAACTCTCTCATCCGAGCTCCGATTGAGATGATTCAAGATGCTATGGAAAGCTAAGAAAGAAATCTACAACTTTCATGTTTTGAGTTTTAAGAGATATTGACTGCATCAAGGTCTAAATTGGGCTTGAAGTTGCAGCCAGTGCACAGTTCACGTGCACTGTTCACTATTTCATCCCTTTTTCCATTTCTAATCTACAAATTCAAACACACATCGCTACACCTATCCCCATTTTTACAACAATTATTTAATATATATCTATATGCATATATATAAAATAAAATGCGGAGTGTTACATGAAAATATTGGTAAATGAAAGTCAACTAATTTCAAATAGTTGAATTCGTTCTGATATCCAAAATAATGAAAAATTCGCAGATTCTAGAGTTTAGCTTTTGATCTCTCCCAACATTATCTCTGTTACAAAAAAAAAAAAAGCAAACCATTAAGATCATATTCCTCTCCTTTGAATATATGTTTTTCTAATTAGCTGAAATATATTGCAAAATTTTGTATGTTTGTACAGACATCGAATCAGTGTTCTTTCGCATCCAGAATTGTACATTTTGACCCAATTAATTTGGTTGGATTGAACTATTTTTTACAATGCAATTTTTCTGTGGTTTAGAGATCACTCCATCACCTCCATCACTAACAGCAGCAGGAAACAATTGCAATATGATTTATGTGTTCAATAGAAATAGAGTTCATGATTGAATTGCTTTTGATTTCTTCTTTTTTTTCCCATCTTGCCCCCGCAATCTTCCTTCTTGTATACTCCCTTTTTGGTGTGCACCTCAGAAATTAATTGTCTATTTTTGGAAACAGTTTTGGGAGGAAAACTGTTTGGTCAGCTATTTTTTACTTTTGTTTTTTGAAAATTGTGAACAAATAGTGGGTGAATTTCGAGAACAAGTTAGGATTTTTTTGTGTGTTTTTGAAAACAATCATTCTAAAATTTAAAAACCACCACAACATTTAGGTTATCATTGCTTTCTGGGTTACTATATAACTGTTTTTTGGAATTATATAATCAAACAAGTTCCAATGCACAAAAAACACAAACAATGTTTTAGATACTATTTTTTGAGACACAAATCAAACAATTTCTCAAGATCTTGTTTTTTTTTTACAAGTTTGTAGTTCCTTTCTGCCAAGCATCACCAAAAACATATCTTAATAAATATTGTCTTTACATTTGCCGGTGCTACTTAACAAGTTGAATCGAATGAGATAGTGTTATCCACAAATTGGAAAGAAGTGGGCTCAAAGGTGGTGGAAGGAAGCTCTCCTTATGGCATGGAGATGAGGAAATGGAAATATTAGTGTCTTAACTCCAGTTTAGATATAGTGTGACATAATTTTCTCTTTTTGAGCTTTTGCCTAGTGGTGTTTGAATCAGTCTATTCATTTTGTCTATAAACTTTTATATGTTTCAAGATCATCTGAACTGTATATAATACCTCTTCCCTGGTCGAATTCAAGGATTCCACAGAGTTATGGTTTCCTTTTGTGGTACTTTTTCTGGGATCTTTTTATTTTTAGTATAATCTGGTTCTCTTGAAACACTCGTGACTCATGAGCATTGCTGCCGTAATTAGGATATTGCATGTTATTTATATCTCTCCTTAACAATGTCAAAATGGCTGCATTTTTTGTTGTTGCCTTCTACATTTCAATGGCATTCCCAAAACTTGATCACTATTGTCAAAGCCAAAAATAAACAAACAAGTAACATTTGTTAACTCTGCCAATCCAATGTCATAGTTAATTTGTGAAAAAAAAGTGAGTTATCAATTGAGGTACAAGATATTATCATTATCATATGAACAATTAAACATTTAACTCATAATTACGACGACTCAATTACAAGAGCAGAGCTCCACAAATTGAGCTATGCATGAAGGAGTGAAATGTTTATTTTATTCTTTTCTTTTACGCAACTAAGCTATTCTGAACTTGAGCCAGATACCTTGTGTGGTAAAATAAATCATCGTATGTACAATCTATCAAATTGGGAGGTAATCAATAAATAGACTTCATTGACCTCTGTTATTAATAAAAAAGCAATGTTACTTCAATATAATTTATTAAGACTGAATTAGGTTAAAATATCATGTCAACAAATTAAACTTAAATAATATTAGAAAAAAAAGTTCAGGGGTTTAATTGACAGAAAAGTCATAATTTCAGAGTGATATGTATAGTTTATTCAATCATTTGTAATACTTGAGTGACACATTTCGCAACTTTTTGTTAAATAATCTAACAGAGGTAGACAGAAGGGCTCAAGTGACACAATCAAAGAGTTCAAGGGTTCAATTTACATACAAAAAAAATTAGAAACTTAATTGACACACATTATAATTCAAGAGGTCCAATATTACTGCTAGACGCTCGAGTAGTCTAGCGAGGGGAAGAGGAGAGTACGTAAACTAACAAGTCAATTTGGTACTCCCTCATTCTCTAATAAGCTTTGTTCGCCCTGTTTGGAAAACCTCACTGCTTCACTTTGATTAGTTCTCCAAGTCTCTTTCTCATTTTTTTTTTGCAAAACTGTTTACACTATACATTTGATTCTGCTATTTTGTTTGCTGAATAGTATTCATTTAATATTAGGGTTCTGGCCGATTAAATCGAGCTACTTGGTTCCGATCTTATCTATATTCAGAAATTAGAGTTTATGAGTTGTAATCTTTGTACGCTTATTTGATTCCAAAGGAGCATGGGAGGAAAATGGAACTGTGTCAATTATAGGTTGTAGAAAATATTGGTAAATGAAAGCCAACTAATTTCAAATGATTGAATTTGTTCTGATATCTTAAATAATGAAAAATTCGCAGATCCCAGAGTTTGGCTTTTGATCTCTCCCTACATTATCTCTGCTACAAAACAAAGCAAACCATTAACCATTAAGATCATATTTCTCTCCTTTGAATATATGTTTTTCTAATTAGCTGAAATATATTGCAAAATTTTGTATGTTTCTAGAGACGTCGATTGTACATTTCGACCCAATTACTTTGGTTGGATTGAACTATTTTTTACAATGTAATTTTTTGGTGGTTCAGAGGTCAATCCATCACCTCTAGCACCAACAGCATCAAGAAACAATGGCAATATGATTTATGTGTTCAATAGAAATGGAGTTCATGGGTGCATTACTTTTGATTTCTTCTTTTTTTTCCCATCTTGCCCTCGCAATCTTCCTTCTTGTTTACGCCTTGTTTGGTTTGCAGCTCAGAAATTGTTCTTTTGTTTTTGAAATAAGTTTTTGGGCGAAAAACTATTTGGCCAGCTGATTTTTGTTTTTTTTTTTGAAAATTGTGAACAAATAGTGGGTAAATTTAGAGAACAAGTTAGGATTTTTTGTGTGTTTTTGAAAACAAACTTTCTTAAAATTTAAAAACCACAACAACATTTATGTTGTCATTGTTTTCTGGGTTACTATATAACTATTTTTGTAATTATATAAACAAACACGTTCCTAGACACAGAAAACACAAACAATTTTTCATATAGTATTTTTTGAGACACAAATCAAATAATTTCTCAAGATCTTGTCTTTTTTTACAAGTTTGTAGTTCCTTTTTGCCAAACATCACCAAAAACATATTTTAATAAATATGGTCTTTTACCTTTTGCGGTGCCGCTTAATAGGTTGAGTCGAATGGGACAGTGCTATCTACAAATTGGGAAAAAGTGGGTTCAAAGGTGGTGGAAGGAAGCCCTCTTGATGGCATGGAGATGAGGAAATGAGAATATTAGTGTCTTAACTTCAATTTAGATATAGTGCGACATAATTTTCTCTTTTTGAGCTTTTGTCTGATGGTGTTTGAATCAGCCTATTCATTTGATCTATAAACATTTATATGTTTTAAGATCATCTGAACTGTATATGATACCTCTTCTCTGTCGAATTCAAGGATTCCACAGAGTTATGATTTTCTATTGTGGTATTTTTTCTAGAATCTTTTTATTTTTGGTATACTCTGGTTTTCTTTAAACACTCGTGACTCGTGAGCAGTGTTTTAAAATTCGATCCGGCCTGCCAGGTTGACCCAGCGAATTGGGCTCCAAATCGGGCCAAATAGTTAATTAGATCAGTTAAGCATGAAAATCGTTAATGAGCCACTGAACCGACCGATTTTTAACGATACTGTTCAAATCGGACGGATTATGTCAAACTGGGTTGGTACTGTAAATTGCTATAAAAACCAGACTTTGGGCATTTTTGCCCTAATTGCTTTGCCTCTTCTGAAACAAAGACAGCCGAACTCTCTTGACCCGTCGGCTCCTCGACGAAGAATACACAGCCAGCTCTCTCTCTCTCTCTCTCTCTTGCAAGCTTGCGATCAGCGATTGTAAGATCATTAATATTTATTGCGATCAGCGACGAAGAATACCCAGACAGCGATCAGTAGCGAGTCTAGCGACCAGCGATCCAGAGTGCAGTCCAGCGAGCAGCAGCGACTCCAGTCCAGTGCAGCAGCGATCCAGTGAGCAGCAGGTAGTCGACTCCAGTGAGTTTCCCTCTCTCTCTCCTCCTTTTTCTCTTTCTCAGTCCAATTCATCTGTTTGGTTACATTATCCAATTCCTCTCTCTCTCAATTTGGGTTTTTTATTTTGCAATTAGATGAGTAGATTCTTTGATCAATGGAATGAGGGTTGTTCATGTGTTTGCTTGATCGAAAAATTGGAAGCTTTGTTGTTGGCTGCAGAAAAAAATTTAAGGCAGTGGACTTTCTGGGTTTTCAACATAAAAAATTTCCCTTTGCGTTCATTTAGTTTTGACCCACTTCTATATATATGGTTTTGGGCTTTTATGTGCAGAATTTGTTTTTATCTTTGTTTGTTTTAACACTTGTTTCTTGGAAATATAGTGAAAATGAAATGGGTTTTGGTGCAATTGGAACTCAAGCTTGATTTGGGTTCTGCTATGTTGAAAACCCGTTTGAGATGTGTATTTACTTGTGGATTGTGATATGATCAAATTTCTCTGAATGTATCTATTCATTTGTTTTATAGGTGCTATAGATATACACGGGCAATTTGTTCTTAAATTTCTTGTGAAATCTATGTTATTATTGTTGTCCATGTGTTTGCTTGATCTAAGATCAAATTTTGCTGAATATTTTCTTTTCTTTTCTTTTTTTGATAGGTGCCATAGATATACATTGAAATTGGATACATGTTTGATAATTTTTCTCAGCTTAACTTTACATGTTTGATGTTATTTTTATAATTATTGTGATTTTTTAGCTTATTTATTATTATTTATAATTATTTTTTAATTTTTATTATATTACCAGTCTGATCAGTGACCCAACGGTTGAACCAGTGACTTATTGACCCGGTCCCTTCACCGAGTTGATGTCCGGGCTGGGTTTTTAAACTATGCTCGTGAGCATTGCTGCCAGAATTAGGATATTGCATGTTATTTAGATCTCTTCTTAATAATGTTAAAATGACTGCATTTTTGGCTGTTGCCTTCTACACTTCAGTGGCATTCCCAAAACTAGATCACTATTGTCAAAGCCAAAAATAAACAAACAAGTAAAATTTGTCAACTCCGCCAATCAAATGTCATAGTTAATTTGTGCAAAAAAGTGAGTTATCGGTTGAGGTACAAGATATTATCATTATCGTATGAACAATTAAACATTCAACCCTTAATTACGACGATTCAATTACAAGAGCAGAACTCCACCAATTGAGATATGCATGAAAGAGTGAGATGTTTCTTTTATTCTTTTCTTTGACACAACTGAGTTATTCTGAACTTGAACCAGATACCTCGCGTGGTAAAATAAATCATCGTACGTACAATCTATCAAATTGTGAGAGAATCAATAAATAGATTTCATCAGCCTCTGTTATTAATAAAAAAAACTATGTTACTTAGATATAATTTATTAACACTGAATTAGGTTAAAATATCATGTCAACAAATTAAACTTAAATAATATTAGGAAAAAAATGTTCAGGGGTTTAATTGACAGAAGAGTCATAATTTGAGAGTGATAAGTATAGTTTATTCAATCCTTTGTATTTCTTAAGTGACACACTTCACAACTTTTTGTTAAAGAATCTAACAGAGGTAGACAGAAGGGCTCAAGTGACACAATCAAAGAGTTCAAGGGTTCTATTTACATACAAAAAAAAAAAAAATATCATAATTCAAGAGATACTCAGGTAGATCCAGTATCGTAACTTTTCTATTAACACGCATCATAATTCAAGAGATCCAGTATTACCGCTAGACGCTCAGGTAGACCGGCAAGGGGAAGAGGAGAGTACGTAAACTAACAAGTCAATCTGGTACTCCCTCACGCTCTACTAAGCTTTGTTCGCCTTTTTTGGAAAACTTCACTATTTCACTTTGATCAGCTCTCGAGATCTCTCTCTCATTTTTCTTTGCAAAATTGTACACTGTACATTTGATTCTGCTATTTTTCTTGCTGAATAGTATTCGTTTAATATTAGGGTTATGGCCGATTAAATCGAGCTATTTGGTTCTGATCTTGTCTATATTCAGAAATTAGGGTTTATGCGTTGTAATCTTTGTACTCTTATTTGATTCCAAAGGAGCCTGGGAGGAAAATAGAGCTGTATCAATTATAGGTTGTTGAAAATAATGGTAAATGAAAGCCAACTAATTTCAAATGGTTGAACTCGTTCTGATATCCGAAATAATGAAAAATTCACAGATCCCAGAGTTTAGCTTTTGATCTCTCCCTACATTATCTCTGCTACAAAACAAAGCACACCATTAAGATCATATTTCTTTCCTTTGAATATATGTTTTTCTAATTAGCTGAAATATATTGCAAAATTTTGTATGTTTGCAGAGACATCGAATCACTATTCTTTCGCATCCAGAATTGTACATTTCAACCCAATTACTTTGGTTGGATTGAACTATTTTTTACAATGCAATTTTTCGGTGGTTCAGAGATCAGTCCATCACCTCCAGCACCGACAGCAGCGGGAAACAATGGCAATATGATTTATGTGTTCAATAGAAATGGAGTTTGTTTGCTTTACAGGGAGTGGAATCGGCCTCTCCGGACCCTGAATGCCCAACAGGACCACAAGCTTATGTTTGGTCTGCTTTTTTCTCTCAAATCCTTGACTGCCAAAATGGATCCCACTAGGTTTGTTTTTCATTTTTAATAATCTTGTATTTATTAGTAATTATTTTCCCCGAATTGGGAGGATGTTTCATCTGAATGAAATTGTTTGGTTTTAATGGCTTGGATTTTGATGGTATAAATCCATCATCTGGTCTGAATCATTACATGAGACGTAATAATTTATTAAGTATACTGGAATTCAATACAATAAAAATTTCATTATAAACCTGTCTGAGATGTATTGCAATTCAACAAGCCAAAGGAGCAGAGGAAAGTGTTGACTGTTGAACAATGCCGATTTAATCAAGAAGAGAGAAGGGGAGGATCATTAGGAATGATTGAATGAATCTATATGACGCGAGAGAGAGAGAGAGAGAGAGAGAGAGAGAGAGGATTGGCCACCAGATGCACACGAAAGATCCCTATCAGTTTTAAGAAATTGGGGGATACCCCTGAGACTGCCCGCCATGGAATACCAGGTTTCATCATGGTTTTTCTACTTTTACGTACAGTGGAATCCAATTGGTTTGGAACCCTTAACTAAATACAAGGTGTTCGCATGGGCATTACTATATTATGTGACACTTGATTTTGAGATGTATTATGAGTTAATCAAACCAGTTTATAGAGGGGTTCTTCTTGTAGATAGGAATATCAAAGTGTTTTATCTTCAGGAAATTCGGAAAAAACTTCCTCCATTAGTGGCATCAGCATCTTCTAAAATTTTTAACTTTTTCTGTATGTTTGCCAGATATTAGTTGAATTTGGTATTCCCGAATGGTAGCTAGATATGTAATTGATTGGTATTGGTGTTCCTACACTTGATAGAGTTGATCATTGTTTTAATTTGGAGCTAGTTTCTATTAAGGCATGAATGCAGTGCTTGACACTGTACCTAGTGATTGTGATGTTTTTCTGTGGTTGGTTTTTGAGTTAATTGTGTTTTTGAAGGGCTCTCTTCTCATTTTTTGAAACTTTTCCTGGGTAGCGTTGATAAAGGAAATCTTGGGGTGCCACAGTTACCTGGACAAGGGTGTTCATTTCACAGTTTTCGTACAAATACTTACAAACTTAGTTTCATGGAGAGTCCATCTGGCATAAAGGTTAGTAAAGTCTTTGTGTTGCATATACTTATTAAAGGAAAAAAATCAGCAGCTCATTAATTATGAATAACAAAGCCAATTGGAAAAGGACCTTTTTTGAAGGGTATAGTTATATTATATGTTTTCCATTTTGAGAGATCCTATCTGATCTAGCATCCATTATCTGTACCAGACTCGGACTGCACTTTTTAATGCACTCTTTAACATATCTAATTGCTTTTGAGCAGATCATTCTGGTTACTCATCCTAGGACTGGTGATCTTAGAGAAGCTCTGAAGTTCATTTACAACTTGTATGTTGAATATGTTATGAAGAATCCGCTGTATACTCCAGGAACTCCCATCAGGTAAGTGATTAGCTTTCAAGACTGGGGACGCATAGTTGAAGATTTTGTTTGTTCATGCCAACATGGAGATTTCTTGGTCAAATTAAATTTGTTTGCTCTCATTCCATGCAAGTGCATCCTACAATTTTGTACACATGAAGTTGTGGCAAATTTTCTATGGTTGTAGACTAAAATAGTACACTCATCAATCCAAAGCTTCATGTTTGTATATTTATGCTGCTTTATTGATCAGACAACTTTAAACTGGCTGCTGGTCAATCTTTTTAGCTTGGAGTCATTGCTTGGTTTCTTTATGAGCATCAGACATGAGATTTGTATTGTTACCTATCTGTATATGCTACTTATTTGCAATCTTTGATGGACCAGTCAACCATTTTCTTGGATAGAAAAGATTATGTCCAATTCTAGGAAGAAACATTTAGTTAAACTCAAGAAGTGAACGACTAGTGACTAAGTATATCCAGTATTATTGACAATGTACATGAGTTTCCTGTACTGGAATATCAAAGAACAGTCAATCAAGTTATAAAAACTCAATACTAATTAGCTTTAGGAAAGATTTGGAACCCTGACAAGGTTCATGATTCA
Source organism: Ilex paraguariensis (assembly GCA_963454935.2). NCBI lineage: Eukaryota > Viridiplantae > Streptophyta > Magnoliopsida > Aquifoliales > Aquifoliaceae > Ilex > Ilex paraguariensis. The sequence continues at coordinate 33,775 of CAUOFW020001728.1, read as the reverse complement.
TGGTTTTAAAGCTTATAACAATATTACAGATATCACTGAAAAAAGGGCATTATAGAGGGTTATCATGAGAGACAGAGAGTGTATGACATATAGTTGAAAGACTTCTGGCACGTGTGGCATATTCAATATGGAGTCCAAGTTACTGCATGCTAGGGTAAGTTGATGGTGTGAATAAGATTTATTGGGAACTTCATATAAAAAATTGAATAACAAACTTTGAAATCGGAGTCGGATTAAAGTGAGCTCTGTGGTGGAAACAAGCTTGACAATGAAGGAATACATGCTAAGAATTGGATTTCAGAGTTAAGGAAGTTTCAAGAATGGAGAGCAAATTCTGCTATAGTAACTTTTAATTGTTCAGATAGTAACTTTTCTGATGAGTTTCTTATCAGAACTTTACAACCTGTTCTTGGTTTTTTGGCATCTCAATCTTGAGCTCGCATTGTTAGGCTGATTGTGTTTATAATGACTAGGTTCAAGTTACAAATTGCTTGAAAGTGCGGAAGTTTTGGATGTTAATATGCCCCTTCTTGGTTGTGTAGATGTGAGCTATTCAATACAACTCTTGATCAGTACGTGAGAGGACTTGGATAGCATGCCAAGGTATTGCTCGACCTCCATTTTCTGGTTATTCCCCATCAATGCTTTGTGATTGCAGGAGTTGCTTATGAATGTGTTGCTGGTTCCTTAGAATATACTAGGATTTATCAAAATTTCTCTCGGTCATATTTCAGACTGTCCCCTGCCCTTCAGCATGGCGGTACATTTGCTTGACATGCAGGCCTTGAGGGCTATCGTTTAGTTTGTATCCTGTGGCGGTTCTGATTTTAAGGAGGGAAACATGGACAATGCAAATTTATGGATGTATTTGTTCTTTTCTGGGACTTTTTTTGAATGAATCTTACCTGAATTATACGCCTTTTGTTTGGGAAAAAAAATATTTAGTCAAAATGTATATCTTGTGTGTGAAGTAGTGGACACTGAAAATTTTGAATTTTGACATTATGTCAAATAAAAATCAATGACACACCCCCATAAAACCCCTTTCATAATTAGCCACCTCCCCCGGTCACCTTGCAGCCCTGCCTCTCCAACCACATCACCTGTATCTACCTGCTTCTTGCAGCCCATTTGCTCACAACCACCCAAAACCCATTTTCACCAGAACAACCCCCAACTCTCCCCACCAGCCTGATCATCCCTTCATTTTTCTCCCCACACCATAGGCCCCTTCTAGTCACTGCATCAAACCCCCTCCCACCACCAGAATGACGCCTCTGAATCACCACAACCAATACCCTCCACCATCACACGCGAGAGAGAGAAAGAGAGAGAGAGAGAGAGAGATTTGACCCACCACCAAAGATTAGGCAGATTAGACTCAGAAGTGATGGATGTCCTGTCTTCAAGAAAAGCACGTTTGGTCTTACTACTAGTACCCTTCAATATGTTTCCCTGTCCTTTTCTTTTCACTAACTATTACTCTTGCAATTACTTTCTCTTATTTGGGTAATTGTGGCCGTGATTGGTGGTGGGGTAAACCTAATCAACTGAATTAGCTGGTTGATTCAGGTTGAAGGACTTCATATTTGCTTCTTGTGCTGGTAATGCAGAATATTCTGTTGTATAGTCTCTAGTATGCTGTTGATTTATTGTCATTATCTTCAGCTCTGCTTTTTTTTTTTTTCTTTTCACAAACTACAAGCTTGGAGATTCCCTGCAAACTCGTGATCTCTTTAGACTGCAAGATTGTGGTTTTCCTTTATTTCAACTGGTAGTGGCGGAGCCACATGGAGACCAGGTGGGCACTTGCCCCCCTCTCCCCAACTACCACACTTTTGGACTATCTTTGATGAGCACCCACAAAATTATTTAGGGTAAAAATCACTAACGTCCTGAGATTAGGGTAAATGACACGGCGATCCCTTGACATTTCAATAATAACACAGACACCCCCTCAGTTTTATAACTTATAGCACAGAGACTCCCTCCGTCTAGCATCTGTCAGTGCTGTTAACTAAAAGTGATGATGTCATAAAATAAACCCCATTATGCCCTTCTCTGATTTTGGTGCCCGACAACATCAAATGCTTGACAATTATGTCCTCTACTCTACTCAATCAACTAGTGGTTTATTTTTTTTGCAATTTCATTCAGATTTTTTTCTATATTTCTTCTCCTTCATTTTGATGCATATATATATATGTGTGTGTGTGTGTGTGTGTGTGTTTGCATGTTATTCTTTTAGTAAAATTTGGGATGTGAGTGATAGCATGCATGTAATTAGAAGGGGTCCAGGTGAATTTTAGTAAAATGTTAGGGGTGTTAGTGATAGTAATCATGTAATCACAGGGGGTCTAGGAGAATTTTAATATGTTTTGAAACGAAAGTCTTTCAAAGCAAAATGCTTTCCTTGTAATTCCAAGTTTTTTTATGGACAAGGAAATCCATGTTTTTAACAAAGACAAATAATATTTCACTAATTCCCTCAATCACCATCTAATGATGGGATCATATATCCAAAAGAAACATAATGTAAATTCTCGATAACTAATATAGTAGCAGTTCCCATAAAACATATAACCTACAAAAAAACATATAATCTGCTCAACAACATATGGCCAGCACAAAAGTTATATAGTAGCAGTGCCAATAAATTTATGGTTTGCACAAAAGCTAATGAACTCTCATTATCAGATTCCTACACCCTGATCTGATTGTCCAAATATTGCTCATTCTTCGTCACCTCTCTCATGACCTTTGTTTTTCCTTTTCTTCCACTTAGTCTCTTGTAGCTTGTGACTGCGAACCACCTTGTAATGCTAACACAGATCCTGTATTATCCTAGACAATCAAGTTCACATTCAACATCAGTTCAAAAGAGAAAAATATATATATAATGGAACAAATGAAAATATATATACTTGGGTTTTATTTATAGAAGTGCTATTTTTCTTGCTTTGTCCCTTCTTTTTAACAGGTGCTTTTTGGCATGTCCTATTGTTATGCCCCAATTGCAAGCAAATTTTACACCTAATTGTCATTGACCTCCGCATTTGACTTGTGGCAGCTTGTGGTTTATCTGCAACTCTTCTTCTATTTACTTTATGCCTTCCACGGAGTCTACGTAAAGGAGGAGGTTGCAGTGGTTCTCTTCCTGGAGCCCACATTTTTTGGTCAATTATGGGATGAATCATACCTCCATGGATAGCAAGATACACTTCTTTAGAGAAACTTTTGTGGCAATATTTCTCTATATTGTCCCTTTGTGACCCTATAGCAGTTGCAGCATGCATACAAGGGATGTCTGATACCTACCACTCTTTGCATGCATATTTTGATGTTGCCAAATTCACAGGATACCGTGTACCCTCATGAGTAATGTCAAACTCTAAATTCCCAGCAAACAACACATTACAATTCATGCTAGCTTTCATCAATTTATTTACCTTTTGCCTAAATTCTCTAGTGATTATGCCTTCCCATTCTCTCCCTTTTTGTAATCTTTTGAAACCTAACCATAATTTTACACCTAATACCCTCCATTAGTGTAAGTATAGGTTTTGATCTATGTAACCTAATCCAGCTGTTAAATAACTCAATGGTTGTTAGTCACATGATCACTCTTATGTACCAAAAGTATGCCTAGCACCATGTGTTTTTGGGGATACCTATCAGCCACTCATATGCATCCACATTTTGTTCTTTAATCAACTCCATAGCATTCACAAAATTCACTTGAGTATATGCTCTTGCTGCTTGCCAGAAGTATTTCCTTAGGAGTAAACTTGGGTACTTAGATTTAAAATTGTTCACTAGATGCTTACAGCACCTCTTGTGTTTAGCCCTAGGAAAAATTTTCTTAAATACCTTATCAATTCCTTTTTGGTTATCTGACATAAAAGTGAAATTGAAAAAATAGACCATTCACTAAGGACGGACCTCAACCTACTAGACACTAGTGCTCGACTGACCCACTGGACCTAGGGATGGGCAGTATGACCCTCTTCAAGGAAGAACTGAGCAACGGATGTGGATGAGCATGATTGTAAATCTCAGCCTAGGGCAAAGTTTTGAAAGTTTAGTCTGCTCGAATAGGCCTCTTAGTGTATGGCTCATTGCTCACTGGGATGTGCTTGACCGGGATTCAGAGGGACTTCTAAGGTAATTGGGGTTATAAGTTCAAATCAACATATAGGATAATGAGACAAGTAAATTGGTGGCTAAAGGATTAAAACTATGTGAGTTTTCTCTATCAGGTACCTTGATAAAGGTTTTGATGAAGGGATTCAGAAAGGGAAATGAGGATCCTAGGTAGGTGCGCGTTGGGGGCATTGCCTACATGGCTTTGTCACGGGCATGGTTCCACGATGACACTAGGAGACCACACTCTGCATTGCCTAGGGAGTCGGGCGCCTCTAGTCTTGGAGTGTGGTCTCTAAGGGCCTATGGAGCTGTTTCCGAGACATCGGGCCCTCTCGAGATAGTGTCTAGGCTTGTCTCATGGTGGGTGGAGGTAGTATGTACTAAGTAGGTGGGCACAGGGGCACATGATACTTCCTCCTGGAACTCCTATAGTAGGGTAGACTCCCGTGATTCTTGCAGCGACGTAGAATCTCGGGACTCCTGTAGCGGTGTAGATTTGGCCATGAAGTCCGCAAGTGCTTGTGCTTTGATAGCTACCCTCGATTGATACTACACATCGAACTTACTTAACTCGACGGCCCACTTGAGTAATTGGTCGCACACATTAGGCTTTCCTAGAATTCTCTTAAGTGGTTGATCTGTAACAATCACGATGATGTGGCTCTGAAAGTAGTGGCGTAGACGCCTAGTGGTGGTGACAAGTACAAGAGCCAATTTTTCAAGCTTCGATTACCTTACCTCTGCCCATCGCTATGCCTTGTTTACATAGTACGTAGGCTTCTGGATGTCTCCATCCTCCCGAACAAGGACATAGCTCCTGACAGATGACGAGGAAGAGAGGTAGAGGTATAAGGTCTTTCCCGATACGACATGAGACAACAAGAGTGGTGTGATGAGGTAGGCTTTTAGCTTCTGGAAGGCTTCATCTACATTTGGTCCCCACTGGAAAGACTTGTGGAGGATTTTAAAGAAAGACAGGCACTGGTCTGTTGATTTTGAGACAAACATATGGAGGGCCGCTATCCTCTCATTAAGGCGCTAGACCTCCTTTACCGAGGTTGAGGACTTCATCTCTAAGATGACTCTGATCTTGTCTTGGTTGGCTTCAATGTCTCTTTTGTTACTATGAAGCCTAAGAATTTATCTACATTGACGCCAAATGCGCACTTTTCAGAATTCAGCTTCATCCTATAGGCTCTCAATACATTAAAGGTCTCCTGGAGGTGCGTCACAAAGTCTGTTGTAGCCTTACTCTTTACCAACATATCATTTACATAGACTTTCATGGTCTTCCCAATCTGAGTTTCGAACATCTTGTTCACGAGGTGCTAATATGTGGCTCCGGTGTTCGTGAGTCCAAAAGACATCACACTGTAGCAGTAGGTGCCATTTAGGGTGATCAGTGAAGTTTTCTCTTGGTCTGGAGGGAACATGTTGATCTAGTTGTACCCAAAATAAGCATTTAGAAAACTCAGGAGCTCATGTCTCGCAGTGGCATCAATAAGGAGATCAATGCATGGGAGAAGGTAGCTTTCTTTGGAACAAGCTATGTTGAGTTCCATGAAGTCCACTCTGAGGCGCCACTTTTTATTGGCCTTTGTAACCATCACTACATTGGATAGCCAGTCTGGGTAGGTTACCTCCGTTATTAACCCATTCTTCAGTAGCTTCACTTCCTTTTCCATGACTAAGCCTCTCTGAGTACTTACATTCCTCTACTTCTAGCGGACGGGTTTGTAACTAGGATTGACGTTGAGTCGGTGGGAGGCTACTTTAGGGTCGATGCCCTCCAAGTCTTCATAGGACTAGGCGAAGACATCTGTGTTTCGACTAAGAAAGTCTACCAGGTAGGAGACTTGCTCTTTAGAAAGTGAGGAGCCTATATAGACTCTCCTCTCTAAAAGGCTCTCATCCACCGCTATCGGTTGAAGTTCTTCTACGGTTCCCCTCTTTCCAAGGTGCAATCTCTTGGGTCAAGTACTTCAACTTGAAGAGTCTCGTGTGGCTTTCTGGCCCTTATAGAAGCCACATAACACTCTCGGGCGGAGACCTAATCTCCTCTAATTTCTCCAATCCCACTAGTGATTAGGAAACAGAGGAGAAGGTGATAGGTGGACGACACTGCCCTTAAGGTGTTGAGGGTAGGGCATCCAAGAATAATATTATAGGCAGATGAGCAATCGAGTATAATAAAATTTACCATGATGGTAGAACTCCTCGGTGTTGTTCTTGCTGTGATCGGTAGGGTGATAGAACCCAAGGGATAAACCTTTTCCCCCGAGAAACCAACAAGGGGAGTCTTGACGAGTTGTAATCTCTCCCTGTTTAGATGAAGGCTGTCAAAGGCTGGCGCAAACAGGATATTGGCTGAGCTGCCACTGTCGACCAGGATACTCTTAACCTAATAGTTGGCTACCATCAAGGTTAAGACTAGAGGATCATCATAAGGGACTTGGATCCCCTCAAGGTCCCTGTCTAAGGAGGTGATGACCTCTTCCTCCTGTTGAGGTGTCTTCATCAAGTGAGAGTCATGTGACTCTGCCTGTCTGGCTTTCCGGGTGTGCACATTCCTGGCGGAGTTGCAGTCACCTTCTCCTCCTAACCCTCCGGAGATAGTCTAGATCTCTCCGAGAGGTTGTTGACGTTCTCGATCATCCTGATTTCGATCGGGTGGTGGAGTCGGTCCTCAGCCAGTAATGTACTGCCTCAACTGGCCACGTTGAATAAGCTTCTCGATCTGTCTCTTCAACTCGAAATAGTCATCAATGTCGTGGTTGTGGTCGTGCTGGAAGCAATAGTACCTACTAGGATTTCTATGGTTCGGTGCAAACTTCATTTTTTCAGGCCAGTGGAGCGTGGGGTTATCCTGTATTTGGAAAAGGATGTGCTCCATCGAGACGTTGAGTGGTGTGAAAGACTGTTGTTCTCTAGGGGGGTACAGGACCGAGACGGTCCTTGACAAAGACTCTCTTAGTTCTTTTTCTCTTGTTCTCTGTCTCCCGCTTGTCATTGCGGGTGTCCATCCTTTTTTTTCCCTCCTCGAGAAGACTTACCTCGACGGGCTTTATTGACGTCCACAACATTTATGTACTTCTGTGTCATTGACAACAGCTCAAGCATGCTGGAGGGTTGCTTTTTGAGGACGGAGAACATAAAACTGGAGGAGCGCAGACTTGTAATGAAGGCGACCATGGTTACCTTACCGTCTGGCTCCTTGATCTGGAGAGCCTCCTCGTTGAAACGAGTGAGGTAACTCCTAAGGCTTTCATACCGGGTTGTGCTTGATGGTGATTAGGTGGGTAACATGCTTCTGATGTTAGCGTTCCCTAATGAAGTGGGAGACGAAGGATTTGCTCAACTTTGCGAATGAGTGGATAGAGGAGGGTTTAATATTCACGAACCATTGTCGAGCAGATCCTTTCAAGTTGATGGGAAAAGCTTTACACATGATCTCATCAGACACTTTATGGAGTTGCACGAGAGACTTATATGTGTCGAGCTGAATCAAAGGGTCCTTAGTATCGTCGAAGATCTCGATGACAGACATCTTGAACTTCGAGGATAGGGGGTAATTGACAACATTTGCAACAAATGAGGTATTAGTGAGCCTTACCAAGTAATCCACCGTCTCGAGCGCCTGTGCTTTGATGGCGTTGAGGGCGTCATCGAGTTGGTTTTGCACCTCCCTGATCTTCTCGTCTCATTGGTTGGGGATATCCTCCGTCGGTTCATTGCAATGACTTTCATGATCGTCGTAATGACTCTCTCCCTTGTCCTCTTGCGCAAGTACACGAGGGGGAACACATGAGCTTCCTGTACGCTGAGGAGGGAATACTGGACAAGGGGCGTCTTGGCACTGTCTGAGGGCGTTCTAGCTAGGGGCCCTACGGTGGGGGGCGCTTTGGCACCCAGAGTGGAGAGGTTGTGGTGCTTCTCCTGTCGGCGGGAGTGGTGCTCCTCTTACAGGCTGAGGGGCGACGCCTCCCGAGACGAGCATCAATTGTATGATTTGCTGGTTCTAGTTTACCAGTTGCTGCATGGTCTGCAAAAGTTGTTGTCCAACCATGGGAGTCGCCGCAATAGATGGTTCCGCTGGTGCAGGCGGAGGTGGAGCCTCCTCTCGATGAGTTGAGTTGTTGTCCTTCGATTGTTGACTCATCGACCTGGTCTTGATTGCCATAGAGTAGCAAGGTAGTAGAAAATTTAGCCGTTTATAACATATGACGTCAAACTAATGATGCACAAAATAGTCTCGGGCAAGATCAAGAGTCGAGTATGTGATAAAGTGTAATTAATGGACAATTAATCGAGCAAGTAATGTCAATAATGTAAATATCGGGTCAATACACAGGTATATAGTGATTCAGTTTGAGTGACCTACTCTACTCCAGAAAATTGCGACGGTGGCCGAGGGACCTTCATTGATAAAGGAAGGTGAACAGGAGAGAGAACAATGGTTAGCTCCGGGAGAAGTACAATAGCTATGAGAGAGAAAAGTTGTGTGTGTGTGTAGAGAGGTGTAGAGGTAGAACTCAATGTGTCCTTTCGTGTAGAGAGAACTTACAATTTATAAACACAGAGTCTTGATTAAGGCGATGACATGAGGGTAAATGTACTAATTCTCCAGGTGACTACAAAAGATAAGTGCCATAAAAAGTTACCTTGATATTCGAGAGTAAGTATCCTAATAATTGTTTTTCATGTGCTCTAATTCTTTTTGGACTCCTTTGAACTTGGGCTAGGTTGGATTCATGAACTAGGTTTGACCTGCCTTTTAGTTGACTTGGACTTACTTGATTTATTAGGCCTAGTCTGGTTAGATTTGGGCTCATCCAGATCTATAATGTCTAATGAGTAGATTCATTTGTAATCTTTCGCCTAGGGTATGGATTTATGATTTTTTTAATTGGTTATTATGCTTATGTAATTATTTGTATGGTTTTAATGTTAAATATTTATGTTATCAAGGTCGATTAAATGACATTTTAAAAAGTTTTATACTTTGTATAATTGTTTGATTGTATGTTAACTTGATTAAATTATTGGTATAATCAATTTTTATGATTTCCTGCGAGTTTATAAAACTAGATCTTTATTATTGGTATAACCAATGCTTGTCGAACCAATTGTTTTCAAGTTATATTTCTAGTTGATTACACTAACATTGAAAATTAACTGAGTTATTATAAATTACATAATAATAATTATCAGATAAATAAGATTATATCCAGATCTCGAAGCTAGAGGGTCATCTTTCCTAATTGATATTTACACATTAATTATTCTGCAATTATTCTTCAAGGCAATCCCATTATTAATTTAATTTTTACTTGTTCTTCCTTTATACCTGTTATAACCTCGGACTTCACCATGATTCGTTACTTTTGAAGCACCTGCACTTAATATCGCATTTAAAGTTCAAGGGTGACATACCTTTCCTTCATGCTAGTTAGTAATAAATAGGATAAGTAACTGCCTTTTCTCTTACCTTCTATGAGACGGAGATGATTCCACTTAAACTAAAATGGATAAAAGTAGGATTGAAAAGATCTAAATCCAAAAAATTCGTACATGTTCTTAAAAAGATCGTCCTACAGCATGACGCTTTTGTCAGTCGGAATATTAATTGATGAACGAGTAGTCCTATAATAATTATAGAGAGACTGATTTTAAAACTAGAAACTGTTATATGTTGTTTAGATAGATAAATACTTCCGATTTACATAAAATCTATTAGCTCTAAAAAAGGGAATGAGGATGTGATTTGACACTTGCTAGTAATCAACCCAGTTTTAAATTGTTTGTCAAACATATACTTTTAACCTGTAAAGTAATGGACTTTGAGATTGTGATATGTTAGGGGTAGAAATCGTGCGTTTGAATTTTATCTCTAAATTCAAGGATTTTGGTTGACTTGGACTTCTTTCTAGGGCAATTCAGTAGCCTTTTACCTCTAAGTGTCCGTGCAGAGTTTCGTCTCACATTGACTGAGAGTCGTCTCCCTCACCTCCTTATAAGTCTGAGCCCCTTAGGGATGGGTATCCACTAGTCACTGATGTGGGACGAAGTTCTGCACGGGCACTGAGAGGTAAAGGCTACTGGGGGGTCGCTCAAAGGGTTAATCCAGGTCAGTCAAAATTCTTTCGAACAGAGGAAGTCCTGTCCACCAAAAGACATTTTTTTGTTAGGGGTAAAAATCGTGCGTTCGGATTTCATTCTCGAACGGAAGGATTTTAGCTGACTTGACTTGTGCCAAAGCGACCACGTAGTAGCCTTTGACCCCCATCCCACATCGAGTAGAAGTCGTCTCTCCCCTGCCAAATAAGCCCTTGACCTCAATGGAGGAGGTACCCACTAGGCACTTGAGGTCAAGGGCTTATTTGGCAGGGGACTACCCGATGTGGGATGGGGGTCAAAGGCTACTAGGTGGTCGCTTTGGCACAAGACAAGTCAGCCAAAATTCTTCCGTTCAGGGTGCTTTGGCACAAGACAAGTCAGCCAAAATTCTTCCGTTCAGGAATAAAATTCGAACGCGCGATTTCTACCCTAACATGATACACTCCCAATTGGAAAATTCAAAGGTGCTTTTATGGGCAATGCTAATAGTCGAAATGATATTTATTGCCACCAATGGGCCGGCCATGTGGGGAGCAACATACCCCCACCAACCAATGATCTTTCGGATTTTGATAGTGTCACAAATTAGTGTTCAGTGTGACTATTTCTTTCTTTCTTTTTTATTTTTTCGTAAAGCACCTAATTTATTTCAAACAAATTCAATTGGTTAGAATTATCCACCACATGAATTAATTGGTTTATTTTAGGTCAAAGCATGGTGGTTAAAAGCATGCTGCTTCATGGCTCAAACTTGCCTGTGACAGTTAGGAAGCAGGTTCTCAATGATCAGGCTGGAGTTAGGAATAGGAGCACTTGAAGTAAGAGTGAGAGTAGTTGATGTAGAGTTCTAGATTTCTTTTGACTTCTTTCTTGTATCTCATCTTTAAGTAGCAAAAAAAAAAAAAACATGCTGCTTCCTTCACCAATGTCCAAGTCCCCCCCCCCCCCTCTCCCCCCAAAAAAAAAAAAACACAAGGCCCCTATAGTTATGATTCGAATCTGAGCTAACTTAGGTTGTTAAAGCTTTGCTTTAAATTTATACAAGTTTTAAAATAAAGATGGTGCATGTCTCGAGTATTCTAGGAGATAATCCTCAATGAGTTTTTATCAAGTCGATATTCATCTGAAATCAAGTATTGTGACATGTTTTATAGTCTGACGTTTTAGCATATCAAACGGAGTTCGAGTCGGAGCTAGAAAAAATAAAAAGTTCTGAACTAAGGCTTATTTATCACACAAGTTGATGTTTAACAGATTATTAATGACCTTTGGTCTTGAGTACAACCCGAATCATTTTTCAGTCACTAGGACCATATATAGTCCTGCAGGTTCTGATTAACCAACCACTCCTTTGGCAATGAACAAACCAGCAACAAAGCAAGACAGAAAAAAAAAGGTAGCAGAACTTTATTCATACCATAATAAGTTTGAAAGATCACAAACGAGGAAAAACACTAATTACATTAGACATTAAACAACAAGAAGTTGTACAAAATCAACGGTAAAAAATTAACAGTTCACCTCCGATCAAACATAGATCTAGATCACATACTATATGTACAAATACAGAAATCAGCATTAAAAACAGCAGCAACAACATCACGCCCAAAATTTTAATAAAAAGGTCTAGTAGGTTGGGACAACGCCATATGAGGCTTCTCCAGTGATTAAGGATTCAACTTCAATCTCTGTACGCTTGGCAAACCTGCCTTTGATTCTCGGTCTGGTCTCTGCATAAGCCTTTCTTGAAGCATAACGAATCGTTTTCTCAAACTTCCGGTTCTTTCTTTTCTCTCTGTATCTCAGAACTCTAGCTTCTCTGTCAATTCCAGGGATGGGGTTGGTTGGAACAGTATCTGCAGTGTTTTTTGCTGCAAAAGAGTTGGATACATCGGCCATGGAGTTGTGGTCTGGCACAACACCAACTTCTAGTGCAGATGAAGATAACTGTCACCAATTGTGAATGTTAGTGTCTAGTTTTTATTTTTTTTAAATAAGAAACAAATTTTCATTGATAATTAAAAGTATACATGACCAAAGTTGGACATGTAGTCCAACCCTATTACAGAAAAAAAAAAAAAACAGAGAAAAAGAGTAGAGCATCCTCCAAAAAACTCCAACTATCTCCCACGTGATGCCATCCAATTCGATGGAACACCAAAAAGAGAGATGTTCTCAAATTCGTAATTGATATAATGCCATATTAAGTTTGGGGCCGATTCTGAAAATTATTTCTCGTGACAACATTGCATCCAAGACTTGGATTAAGGCTAGAGGAACTATCTCAATTGGTCATAAATTCTGTATCAAATTAAGGAATCAAGTCCAGATATTAAGTCTAGTTTGATCTAGTGGCAGGAACAGATCTAAGATTTGGGTTAAAGGGAGAAGAATTATTTCTAGTCTTTTGGGGGGAGAGAGGGGATTCAGAATATAAAAAGCTCAAAAATTGAGAGGATGAACTTCTTAAAACCATGAAGATCACTACATAAATTCTATATCAAATTAAGAAATAGGAATTTTTCAACCTTATGATGAGCAATATTTCCCTCCCAGATCCATCATTGTAAATGAGGGAAAAACCTTCCTCCAAGTGTTTGGGAGAATCTTCAAAAATAGTTTAGGAGGGACAAACTATTGGTCAAACTCAAACATTAATGTTCACCACAACCCGCAATGGTATACTAGAGCTTGTTAAGCAACAATCTCGATTTAATGTTCTGTTTCATTCATAAGAAAATCTACTGTCTAGCTAGAAAAATGGAGGGTAAAAAAATGGAAGCTACAACACTTTTATGTCGGAGGCTGGAAAACTACCTCCAGCATAAAAAATCCAAGAGGTTATTGTAGTAGACATGGAATAACAGATTATTCTAGTAGTAAGAAGCTTAATTCCGTTCCCAATTTTCCGTTGCGTTTTCCAAAATTTTCTCAACTACCGAACAGCCACCTTCAGTCAACAGAGCCAAATCTAACTACTCTACTTATTTAATTTTGAGGTTTTCACTGTCTGAAGACTGAAGAATGAAGACCGATTAGCTTCACAGAAGCTCAACTTCATTTTCTTTGAGATTTTCTTGGCTACCCAACGAAAAAATAAGCTATAAGAAAAATGCCAAAACGAGATGAAAAGAGTACACATACGCTTTGGCTGATGGACTGAGAGTTGAAGTTGTACATAAAAGGCTTAGATCCAGAATAATCCACTTCATATGCCGGAAATCCATCCACTACCAGACCTTGCGGCGGTGGCTGGTGGTGCAGACCATTATCGCTTACAGGCACCACCCCATCAGCCCCTGAACTGTACTGCTTCTGGGTCCGCTGTTTCTGATCCCCAGAAATAATCTCCATATCCAAGTAAGAATCCATATCACCAAACAAATCAACGATCTTATTGGGATTTGGGTTCTGCAAAAGCCACGAGGCAGCCTCAGCCTCCTCGGCTCCGCCTTCAAGGTCATCGGAGAAATACTTCTCGCTAGTGTCAACGTCATCATCTCCACCGTGGTCATGGTGGTAGTGTTTTTCCACTGCGGCAGAGTCGTAGAAGGGGACGACGGGGAAGCGCTCGTGGCGGCGGGCAAGTGGGTTGGCGGAGTGGATGTCGCAGTCACAGGCGACGCATAGGGCGGCGGCGTCCGCCTTGCAGGTGACGGCGGCCGGCGACTGCTCACATACCTCGCACATCCACACACGCGCGTGCCTTGATGCCAGCTTTTCGCCGCGTGGATTTTTGAGTCACACCCCATGCATAAAAAAGCCGAGTCAGCACGGCAAAACAGGTTTGCCGGCGCCGTTTTGCATGAGTCGCACAACTTTGCCGTCAGACTCCAACTCTCTCCGACCATTGTTTTTCCACTCTCTCCCTCTGTCTCTGTAAGATTGAGTACTAGTGGTGAGAGTTTTCTCGTTTCTTCATAGTATGAATTACTTTAAAGTAAACTTAAAAGATTAAATGACTGTTACATCCCTAAATTTTGATCATATAGCACAACAATCGGTTCCAATTCTTTCTAACACTCTTTTATTTTATTTTCTGTCTTGATATATCCTCTACCATTAAGAAGCTATAGATTCATTTAAACGTACCGAGGGTGTTTGGCAAAGCTTTGGGGATAAGATTGGTTTGGATTAAAAATCCAAACCAATCCAATAAAAACCCAATAACTAGGATATCAATGAAGTGGTGTAATCATATCCCTCATTTGAAAAATAATTTCTTATATTATGAGGTCAGCGGACAAACCATTGTTTTTTTGGATCAAATCTCTTTACTTTCACATGAATTTATAATTTTACCCTTTAATCCTATCCAAGCCAAAGTCAATATTGGCTATGAAATTTTTTTTATGTTGTCCACTTTTATATTTCACAAAAAATATAACAGTTGGGTCACCAAGAGAAAATATCGAAAATAATTCGATTTTCATTTTTTCAAAAGTACACAAGTGAGAGCACATTAATTTCCTCGTAACATTGTTCCACATTGTTTTGGAAAAAAAATTAAGAACAACGAAATAAACGATTCGATGTCACATAAACATATTTCACATTACGTAAGTACACGTATCGATATGGTCAAATCACATGTTGTCTTGAAGTATACATACAAAACGAAGACAATCATACACAAAACATATTACATTGAAGCTATATGCACACACGCTATTGTGTTTCAAAATTCAAAATTCAAAATTCGAGACATGGTGCAAGACAGTATTGTGAAGCAAAAACATCTTCCTACAATTAATAACATGCAACTATGTGTCAATGGGAATATACAGGTATGTGTGTGTGTTGTGTCTATAATGCTGGGAGTTACCAAATGGGCATCTAAAACTTACCACAATACACTAAACTTCACCCAAAACTTTCAAGTCATTAGAGAAAACAACATGAAAAAATTGGGATTTTGTTTTACTCACTTGTTTCCCTTAATCTTGAACCAAGTATCAGCACAATGCTTATGAGCTGCTGCTAAGTCATCCTTATAAGAACAACCCAATTCAATGGCAATCCCAGACTCAGGACCAGTACTCTCCAAACTCAGATGACAGATTTGACAATCTCTCTCTGATTTTCCCAAATGCACTTTAATTTCACCCACCTCATTTTCGACATCCATCGAACAATCAGATTCGGCCACCAATGAAACCTTCCTAGATTCGCCAATCTCAAAATCAGAGGCACAAGCAAAACTATAGTCATCATAAGAGCCATCAGTTGTGGAATAGAACTGAAAATAAATATCCATTTTATTGAGATCAAAATTGATCCGTTTAGCATTTTCTTTCTTTGTCATTTCATACAAAATAATAAACTTCACTGAAACACGAATACAAGAAGAAGCTAATTCAGATATATCGATGAAATAGAGGATTTTACAGACCATAGAAATTTTTTGCATTCTAAAATCACAGACTAATGCAGAAAATAAAAACAAAATAGCCCCATATTCAAGAAGAATAGCCGGTACTGTTAACAATGACCCAACCCAATAACAAAAAAAAACCCCATACTCATCTTTCCTTTCATCTAATGGTGCTTAGACTACCTTTGCAGAACAAAAACAGCCACAATCATTGATTTGTGAACAAACCCATCAACGAGCAAGAGGGTTTCTAAGAATCTTGAATGCAAAAACAGCACAAACAATCGAGAAAATCATTAGAAACTCAGTGCACATGCATGCTGCATCAGACCTCCGGCTACCTATGATTTTCCCGGTCGGAAAAAATGGCAGAACCACCGGTGGTGCGAAGAAGTCACCACCATTGATAGTGTAATCAAGAATGGCGCCAATACCGTGGACCTCCATGGCTGAGTTTAGGTAGATATTTGGGTGAGCGATGATAGAATCGTCAATGGTGAGGGCAGATAGATTGCCATGGCTGAGTTTAGGGGAGAGAGAGAGAGGGCGAGAGATATAGAGAGAGAGGAAACATATGTTGCCCTTGCCAATGGAGGAGTTTGCGCCATTCTGGGGCATGGTTTCAGGGGTGTAAAGAAAATCCTCCCTTAATCCGGTCGTCATTTGCATAATTCCAAAATTTTGGTGGGATTTGTGTATCCGCTTGAGAAGGGATAAAAGAGTCCAAATACTATGGCCGAATGTTTTAAAGGCTACAATTGTCCAACCTTAAATTTCCTTACCAAATCAAGGATAAATGGGCTCCACATCAACCATACCAAACACCCCCATTGGGTCTCACTTGAATTTACAAACCAGGTGGTGGGTTATTCAATTTTAATTTGATCATTTATCTTGATTCAATCTTAGATAAATCTTTACCCTGTTGAACTTGAACAAGTCTTTTATTGAGCTAATCTTGCTGGTTGTTGAGACTTGATTTTTTATGAAGTTTTAGAATGTTAAGCCGGAGTCATTATGAAATAACAAATTTATCCTTACATGATTAAATAAAAAGGCTTTTTAATCAACAAGAATAAGGATGATGGTGGAATGTGTAGCTTAGTTTTTTATGAGAACCTTATGGAAACAGTAAGGTAATGGAGTTGGTATCAATACCAAGTGAATGCCTCTGTTACTATTCACTAAGATATTGTGTGAATTTTCAAATATCAGCTCATTTCTTATAATTTTTTCAGAATTGATGGTTGTGTAAGTGTAGTTTATTCTTGTCTTTTGGTTTCTATCTGACAAACTGCCTAATGGGTAAGGGAGATCTGAGGCGGACAAATAAGGGGAAGACAGGTGGATGTGACTTAGCCAAAAGAAAGGATTATCTTTAATGCTGCGAAAAATATAGGGTTGTCGTTTAGGATGTACGTAGTTGTCGTTTTTATGTGACGGGCCCACGGGCATTGAGAGACGTGCTTGGCGTGGGCTGCCCCGGGGGGAGAGGGCTATTGAGTTTGGCCCATATTTGTAAAGAAAAAAATGTGGGGTTGACCCACCCGTTTGAAGGTTTTGTACTGAAAGTACATTCTGGAAGTATCCTTTTTCATTGAAAAGCGTAAGTTAAGCTCACTTTTTCATGTGAACAAAAATAAATTAAAAACTACTGTTGGCTTTGGAAACTTTGTCAGTTTTAGGTTTAAAAAATAATAATAGAAAATTGGTTTGGTAGTATTTTTTGATATAAAAAAAAATAAAAACAAAAATAGAAAACTCGTTTGATAAACATTTTTAAATTATTTTATGAACAACTTATTTACACCATACACTTTCATATTAGTTTAATTGTAAAAATAACATAATATAATGATAACACACTAAAACATAACATAATTCATAAAACATCCATACTAAAAATATATCTCATAATTTATAAACATCCAAGATAATAATCTATATAAACATCAACTCATTGATAATAATTAGAGATAATAATTCATATACACCAAAAACCATATGTCTCAATGTCCAACACTTGCCCATAACTCATTGGCAATGCAATCTCGCACACAAGCCATTTGACAAAACTGAGTTTGACTGATAGCTACTTCAATTAGGTTATGTGAAGTTGATCCTGCATTATCATCCACCCTTTCTTCATTACTGAACTCATCAGCGTGCATTCCAATGAAATTGTAGACTATACAATGGAATATATTTTTGTGTTCTTATAGGGTAAGGGGATATTTGTTTGAGAATGGGAAACCGATCTTTTAGCACTCCCAAGGAACGCTCAATAACATACCGAAGTGATGAGTGATGGTAATTAAATAGTTCTATCTTACTCTTTGGACGTCGGCCACTACCTCTATAGTCACGTAAATGATATCTCTCACCACGATACAGTGACAAAAACCCAGACATGTTCGTATATCCAGCATCTACAATATAATACTTATATGTCAAATGGTACACTTGTAAATTCTACGAATGGAAAGAAAAGTTACAATGAAGAATATTACCCCTTTCAGACATTGGGAAATTATTTTCTGGATTGTTAATGGACTCAATAAATACTCTCGAGTCATTAGCAGTTCCTTCCCAACCACTCATAACAAATGTGAATCGCATGTCTAACGAACATGCACACATAACGTTTTGTGTTAGTTCAACTTTCTTACCACAGTATGGGATTTGCTTACTCACCTGTATACATGCTTCAACATGAGTTTCATCTATAGCATCGACACAATTCTAAAACATAATTAAATGTTAATATGCATAATGATGTGTATAACAAATAATAAGAAATAAAATATACATTACTTTGAAGAATGGATAGTAATTAGGATTGTGTCGAATCTGAGGTGGAATAATATTGAAATCAGGAGGTTTGATAATGTGCACTCCAAGTCGACAAATTGCTTTCAAGACACAATGAAAGTATGTGGAAATAGTGTCACCTAACACAATAAAAATTTATACCTTAAACAAATTTTTTCACACATCATCTAGCAGAGTCAGTGTCCCTTTCTCTAGATCCCAACCAAATCCATTGGTCTCATTAACTAGTTTGTGGAAATCACCTCTTACTCGCCTCAAAGTGTTAAACTTATTCTTAAGTTGCTTATGGTTATATGAATACCTAGGTCGCCTTTTCAATTCCTCAAGAATGTAGTTACATGCTTCTCTTTTGAATGTAGTAGTTGATCTATTTTCTTTTGCAACTTGCTTATCTATTAAATCTATAAAAATTGCCTCACTCTTAGCAGGTCATGGGATATTAGATTTGGTGGATTAAACCTCAACCACATCGTCATTACCTACATTGCTTACATTGGTTTTTACCATCTACAACCACACATTCTAGTAACATCATATGTATGAAAAAAATTGATGAAATCAAATATTTTTAGTGCATGTACATTAAATTCAAAGGGAAAATCATGGATTAAAACAAAATAGAGTAACAAATATGATCAGATCATTGAAAATGTCCCAATCTGCTACTTCCCAATGTACAACCTAAGCAAATCAGATGTAACACAAAAAATGTAGATGGAAGATGGGCTTGTGAACAAAACAAAATCAGATCTAATACAAAAAAATATGTGAATGGATCTAATACATAATAAAGTCTAACACATAGAAGATCTAAAACAAAAGCCAGATCTAATAAATTTTTAAAAAAAAATCATATCTAACACAAAGAAACATCATGTAGGTCTAATGCAAAGAAATATAGCTACTGAGAGAGATCGAGAGATATCCAAAACAGGAAAAAAATTTCTAAAAAGCCTAAATCTAAGGACTTACCTTGTTGAGAGAGCTTCAAACAAGAGAGACGAAGCTGCTGTTGGACGTCTCTGAGTTGTTGGAATGAACCTGTTGGACGTCTGAACTACTAGAACGCTTCTCTGCTGGACGAAGGGAATGAGAGAGATGAGAGAGAGTTTAAGGGTTTAATATTTTTGCTTGGTTTGTTGCTAACAAGACTTGATGGTACGATCTTATTAAATGGCTTCCGCCCGTTTCCTTTTTTTTCTTGTTTGGAAAAAGACTTTTTTTCGTTTCCAAAATCTGAGGTAGATTTGAAAACGTTTTTAGTTAAAAAAAACTAAAATGGTCACCAAACGAGTTTAAATTTCAGGTTTTCTAAAAAATTGAAAACAAAAACAAAAAAATTGAAAACTGAACCATAACCAAACGGATCCTAAGTTTTTTCATTCAAAAGTGTAAGTTAAACTTGCTTTTTTAGATGAGCAATAATAAATTAAATATTAAGTTAGAATTTGTGGTACTCAAAAAATTATGGTAATTAAGAAACTGATCCAAGAAAGATTGGGAATAGTGGGTTAATGCAAGAATATTTGTAATAGTTCCCTTGATGGTGACATAGTGCTTTTAAGGTATGATACTGCTTTCAAATTCAAAGATATATTTTGTTTTTTTATAGCAGGAAATGTTATTCTTATACGAATGTTGAATATATCTTATATCTTTTTTGATGATGTTATAATCCCCATTACAATTGAGTTGATGTTATTTGTTGAAGTAATTATTATCGGGTTTGGTCATTCATTTGAATTGTTTTAATGAGTGTTCATGTTTCTCATCGAAATATACTATTATATAATACAAAAAAAAAAAACACTAGCCTTATCATATTAATATGAAAACACTAGTAAAGACACATGGTGTAACTAGACCAACTAAAGGGTCAAAGAGAGAGTCCTAGGTATTCAACGACTACCCCAAAAGATCTTCTTGTATCTCCGAAGGGTGTAGAGGCATAGTTGAATGTGACGCTAATGGAGTGTTGATTACAGACAGCTGAGGGGGATGCTTATAGCTGTGATAGAGAAAAGTTCCTAGAAACAGGCGAGGTGACCTTGACAATTAGGGTTACCACCTATACATACAATTGGGAAAAGTCAGAAGAGGTGATCGCAAACCAATAACACAACCAACCAACTTGTCGAAGTAGTCTATGTCACACCCTACCCCAAATATAGTACACATATAGTATGTTCCATGAGGGTGGACCCCGTTTACCAATAACCGACATACTCACATATACTCACATAGCCCATTAACACAAAGTTAAACTTCATACATCTACATTAAAACCTTGTTCAACCCTTAATCAACATACTTTAACTTGAAATCTAATAACAATACAAATACATGATCAAATGTTAACAAATTTTGACAACATGTCTCAACTATAATCTCCTAGACTCTCTAGGACTTAGCAATGGACTTCAACCTTCTCCAATTCCCTGAAAACCACTATTGATTTTAGGGGGGGGGGGGGGGAAGGGGGAGGGATGAATACAACACGCTCAATGAATGTACATTTTCAGTTTACAGAAAATAACAAAAACATACTTCATGCACTAGTATTTAAACTTATAAGTGTCAACAGATAACAATAAAAAAAACCATTACACACATTACTTTCACATATTCATACTTATTTGCCCCTAAGGCCACAGCTTAGCCCATTTAGGCTATATTTGCCATCTGGGCACAATTCATCACTAAGGTTCAATAATGCCACTAAGGCCAAACAATTGCCATTCATAGGCTATACAAACCAATAGACTCTATGCACACAAAAAAGGCTTTGAGCCTTCATGTAATCATTACCAATCAATAACTCATCACATATTTGATATCATCAATTGATATTATCCATAGCTATTAAAATCATTATCTAAAATCCACATACCATTCAAAGATCAATAATCGTCACACACATACATAATAACACATAGGAATATTTTAATTATTGCCTATCACTTGAAAAAACGCACTCACCTCGGGTTAAATTTCAACTCAGACTCAACCCTTTTATGTAGTCTTAGGTGAATCCGACATTGCCGTCGTCATCTTTGCACCTAACATATGTCACCTTAGATCTCATAAATATCATTTACAAACATATGATATCACGCTACACATGCATGAATGTTTAATTAAATTTAGCCCAATACTTTCATAACACCCCTTTCATTTACTATCATGTATTGAACCCTTAGGTTTAATGAGGTGTTAATAGATAAATAAAACCAATTAGAATTGATTCAAACCCATTAAAATACATAAAGAAGGTTTGAATTTGAATGAATAATGAATCATACATGATACAACAAAAATAATGGAGGTTCATGTTCCTACTGGTAGATCAATAGAAGTCTTACAGGTAGAACATCTCACGTAATATTGTTCTTCTGGTAGGTTAATTCTGTCTTACAGCGAAAGTCTATTAGAGTTGCATCCTACCAGTAGATCTTCACTTTCTACCGGTAGAACACCTCAAAAACTATCATTCTACCAGTTGGTTTTCACTTCCTATCAGTAGAAGTCTGACAAAACTCTATTTAAACTACATCTTCTTCCTTCTCTTCAATCCCAACATTCCCAACACCAACCATCCTTCATACCCATGTTTTTCCATGGAAATCCATACAAATAACATTCCCATATCACAATTACAACCAAAACCCAAACCATCCCTTACAATCATAATTCAAAAACCCAAAACCCAACTCATAATTTTAATAGTAAAACATGTGAATTTCCAAGACTTTCACTTACCAAAAGAAGTTACAAACAATTTTTCTGAATTTCTTTATCCATTCGCTGAATTTCGTTGACCTTCTTCCTCTCTCTCTCTTTATATCTCTATATCTTTCTCTTCCTCCTTACATCAAACACACATGCACACACCCTCATACACCCATATATATATATATGCATTTTTGATGACATAGAAAGCTGGGCAGGACCAAGGAGATTTGCTCTTCCTAATCATACCATTTTTGAGTAATTCAGAAATCTCTTTTTTTGTAGATTTTTATTACGTCATGGTCCATTTTGATGGGTCTGAATTTAGTAGGAATATTCTGTTCCTTCAATCCTTTAATGTAGGAAAGTTTTACCATGTGTTTTTTCCTATGCCAGAAGGCTGTAGGAAGGTTAGATCACACTTCTTCTTCCAGTTTTATTTTAAACTGATTAATTTTTTCAATTAAGGTTGGATTTGTTAACTGTTCTTGAATTCTTTTGTGATTAATTTCTTCTTTGAGAAATTTCACTT
Source organism: Ilex paraguariensis (assembly GCA_963454935.2). NCBI lineage: Eukaryota > Viridiplantae > Streptophyta > Magnoliopsida > Aquifoliales > Aquifoliaceae > Ilex > Ilex paraguariensis. Next base: position 11,045 of record CAUOFW020001728.1, on the reverse strand, counting down.
GCTTAGTTTTTTGATTAATAAGATTAAGATAATTAGAGATTGATTGATCTTTAAGTTGTCTTAATCTTTTTAATTTCTGGTTTGGTTGTAAATTTAAATGTTACTGTCTGACCAAGTGGTTTCGTGGTTACACCATTTGTATCTGTTGTAAATGGATACAATAAGTATACAAAGGGTAATCCAAGGATAACTTCATCAGTCATATCTTTTACTAAAATAAATAATGTTTTGAAACATACATTATCTTGACAGATATGCACACTTGGTAATTTGTATTTAACATTCATTTTACTACCATTTGTTGAACTAAGTCTTTCAATAGTTTTTTGATAATACTTAGTTGGAATAATGTCTTCCTGGATGCAATTTACATCTGTACCAGTGTCAATTAAGGCAATGGTTTCTAATTCAAAATCATTATCAATAATGATTTTTACTTTAAAATGTCATTTTTGAAAATTAATTTTATTAACTAGATTGACCCTATGATCATCATTAATCTGGGAACATCCATCGTGAGATGGCAGGTTCGTTATACTCAAAGGATCCACTAGAGAGGTGGAGGTTATGGGTATCCCCTGTGAGTCTGTTTCATCCTGAGATTCTGTCTTAGATTGTTCTGACACTAATGACTGTTTTTCAGGATTGAAGTCCTTTGTGTAGCCAAGACTATCTGTTGTTAAAAGAGTTAAAGCTTCTGCAAGTTTCTTGTCTTGAGCTTTTAATTCTTTTATTTCAGATTTTATTTTATTAACTTCACTTTGGAGATCTTGTAAGGTGATTTCTTTCTTTTTCTCCTTACTGAATCTTTTCATTGTGGTGTTAATACTAATTAATTGTTTTTGATTAAAAGATTGTTTTGTGTTTTTTTTAGCAAACAAATCTCTTAATTTTTTGATATATTTGACCTTTAAGTCTGGGTCTTCAATCTTACTGATTAAGTCAATAAGAATGCATTCTTCCTTGTTCTGTTTGGTTATTACCCTAACAGTTTTACAGAGGCAACTATCTTTGCAACCTATTTTGACTTTAGGTTCACTAGGGTTGCTAGATGCTGAATGATACTCTGAGGAACTTTCAGAGCTGCTTGAGTCATCTAAACTTTCTTCATTATAGGGAAGATTGTTTAACCTAAATGTTAAAAATTTTCTCTTTATCTTCTTGGTCAAATTTAATCTTTTAACTTGTTTTCTGACTGGGCAGTCTAGGCTTTTATGGCCTTTTTTACCACAGTTATAACATTTAATATCTGAATCTGTTTTAGCTTTTTTCCCGGATTTTTTCTTATAAGTTTTATGCTTATAAGTTTTTTCTGGGTTTTTTGCTAGATTCAGCATAATAAGATGGTTTACTAAAAGTATTTTTACTACGTTTGTAATGGCTTTTAGATTGACTATATAGCTTGGGTGACTTGGCTTTCCTGTGGGATGGTGCTACTGAAGGGAGACCATATTGTTCACAGAAATTACTAATTTCATATTTATCATTTTACTTCTCATTTTTTAATTCATGTTGGATCTTCATGTCAATACACATCTTAAGGCCTTCCTTTTGGATGGTACTAACGAGATCATCGTAGGTTAGTGAATCATATTCAATGATTCCATTGTCTTTACTAAGTGCTGTCCTAATCTTATGGGCAAAGAGATTAGGTAGGCCATTTACAAACTTTTCTTTCCAGAAAAATTTATCACAGTCTGGCCAAAGCATAACTCTAGAGATGAATACATCTTTGTACCATCTAAAATCACTAAGTGTTGGGCACCTGAGGTTACTAAGCTGGTCATGGACTCTAGCTTCAATATTATTGGGTGTGCCAACAAAATGTTTGATTATGGTGAAGATGAGGGTATTAATTTCATCATCTTTGGCTCTACCAATTCTTTCATTAAAAACTAATATGCCTTCATCATCAAGAACAACAGCATGTTTGATGTCATCTCTTGATTCTTGAGTGAGGTAATTAGTCCACCAATTACTTAATACTCATGTGAAATCAGAGGTGATCATGTCAACTAGTTCTAGTTCTGAGAGATTAAGATTTGAAACGTAGCTATTGGCTACCATGGAAAGGTGGCTAATTTTGTTAAGAATTTTTTGTTCACTTAATCCATCTATGTTCCATTCATAGAGTTTATTGGATTGAACAGAAAATTAATTACTAATGTTCTTTTCTTTAAATTGAAGATCTGGTGGTGTTGGTCTAGTGTACCAATTTTTCGTATTACTAGTTGGATTAACTTTGGAAAAAGTTAATTTGTTAATCTGGAGATTATCAAACTTTTCTTCTAATTTTTCAATTTCAGAATCAGGTGAGCTTTCTGAGCTACTGGTTTCTGAATTATCAGAAGTTTGGTTGATAACTGTTACTTGAGATGGTCCAGATATAGATTATTGTTTTGAGATAAGTTCTTCAATCTTTTGGATTGTTTGCTTATCTTTTAATCCTAATCCGGATCTATCTTCAGGTAGATGTATTAAAGGTTTCTCTAATTTTTTACTGGATGGCTTGATTTCATCGATTTTAAATTCAATTTTATCAAGCTGTTTTCCAATAGTTATTAAACTTTGATTGGTGAAATTATTTTGTTCAATCATCTTTGTGTCAGATTCATTAGTAGGCTTCTTAAAGGGAGAAGTCTTTACTTCTGAACTTCGATGATCAATTAAAATAGTTTCTGCTGGAGGATGACTAGATGTTTTTACAGAACTATCTAGTGTCTTCCATTTATGTTTTGTCACTACTTTTATTTATGGATGATGGGTTTCTAGGTAATCAAAAAATAGAATTTCTGATTCTACTTTGTACATTACTTTTACCCATTGTGCCATTATTTCTTTATGTTGAATACTAGTGAGTCTTTTAAAGTATTTTTGTCTTTTCGATTCATTTTCAACAGAATTAAAATCTTTTTTCAGTTTAATCATGTTAGGTAAGAATAATCCATTTTATTTTCTAATCACGAGTAACTGATGATCTATTGGGGCAGTGCTTTGAAGGTCACTGGCTGTAGGTGAAGGGGTGAAGTCATCTTCTTCCTCTTCATTTCTTCGGCTAGATTGTGGAACACTCTGATGTGGAGTGTAGCACGGTCTACTAATTTGTGGTGTGGAATTATCGATTCCTTTTAACTTAAATTTTCGTTCTAATTCTTCTATTAATTCTTTATTTCTTTTGGAGATGCTGGAATAAACATCAAATTTTCTTCCTTCATTAATTTGAATAGGTTTTTCAAATGATCTGCTTGATCTATTGGATCTTGCAGAATTAAAGGAGATTCTTACTAATCCATCAGATAATTGTTGGATGCTTTCTAGGTTAGTGGCAGTATTTTCACTATCCTTGTTATAGTTTTCATTTTCAACTGTCCAAGATTCTAGAAGTTGAACATTTTTCCATTCAAGTCTTTAGGGACTTGGATGTTTGAATCACTAGTACTGGCTTGGATGAGCACTATTTTATCTTTAGGATGTTTCTTAAGTGCATGTACATTCAAGTTTGTAGTCATGCATTTATAGTATATCCTATAGATAAGTACTAGAGATTGAGTCTCTTTTACCAGTTTGGTAATTTGATCTGACAATTTTATACCTAAGGTTAAAGCCATAGGTGTATTTTTACAATTAAGACTAAGGGTAAAGTCTGGGATGCAGTTGAAACAAACTGGCCCGTTATGAAGACCAGTCTCCATTATTCCTAAAATGCTAGGTTCATATTCTATAAATCTGGAATCTCTTAGGGTTAATAGAGCTGCTGCATCTTTACCTGGTGACATCAATGGTTTAATTGCTACTTGAAGTAAACCAAGATGTATAAAATTAAAACCTTTTTCCCTATGTTTTTAAAGGAATTTTTTACTAATTAATTGACAAGTTTCTTCCTCTTTGTTGAGAGCATAAACTTGTTCAATTGTTTTTACTTGAAGTTCTGAGTTGAATGCTTTTGGAACCCAACTCGTCTTATAGATATTTCGATGGGATACCTTTGGGATATTCCACTCCAGTCAACTTGTGACTCATGGTGTTCTTCTTCTTCCTCATTTACTATATTAGGTATAGTACTAAATGAAGAACTAGATGAGCTAGACATAGAGTTAGATCTGAATAATCTACTCATTTTTAATTCTAATTTTTCAATTATATAAATTTATATTTAAGTTTGACTCTATTGTACATACCCCCTAACATACATGTTCTCATGGTATGTCTTTGTGTCCTAAGGCTGCCTACACACGAGAACTTACAAACAAGACTGAATTGAGACTCGCCCCTCTTGAACCGACAAATGTTAGGTGACAAGGGTAGACCAAACTAAACAATAATTTACTAAATAGAAATGAAAAAGATTTAACACAAGTAAGAATATTCAAATATAACTGCATGGATGGCTATCCAGGCCGTCAAATGGCACTGTAAAAGCATTATTGTTTGACAAGTTTAGCCTTTTTCTTCTCATTTTTTAATTGATGTTGGATCTTTATGTCATTACACATCTTAAGGCCTTCCTTTTAGATGGTACTAACAAGATCACCATAGGTCAGTGAATCATATTCAATGATTTCACTGTCTTTACTAAGTGCTATCCTAATCTTATTGGAAAAGAGATTAGGTAGGTCATTTACAAACTTTTCTTTCCAGAAATATTTATCACAGTCTGGCTTTTTTTACTAATTAATTGACAAGTTTCTTCCTCTTTGCTGAGAGCATAAACTTGTTCAATTGTTTTTACTTGAAGTTCTGAATTGAATGCTTTTGGAACTCAACTCGTCTTATAGATTGCCATCTGGCAAAAATATGCTTACTAGCAATATTTTGTACGTCTTTTTCTAAAACATACTTTGCTGATTTGCAGTCTATTTTTACTAAAAATTTCTGATTTAGTATATCATCTTGAAATTTTGAGATGCACAAGACAATAGGTAAAATTTCTTTTTTAATAGTACTATACAGGCCATCCATGCAGTTATATTTGAATATTCTTACTTGTGTTAAATCTTTTTCATTTCAATTTAGTAAATTATTATTTAGTTTGGTCTACCCTTGTCACCTAGCCTTTGTTGGTTCAAGAGGGGCGAGTCTCAATTTAGTCCTGTTTGTAAGTCCTCATGTGTAGGCAGCCTTAGGACGTAGAGACATACTATGAGAACATGTATGTTAGGGGGTATCTAAAATAGAGTCAAACTTAAACATAAATTTATATAATTGAAAAATTAGATTTAAAAATGAGTAGATTATTCAGATCTAACTCTATGGCTAGCTCATGTAGTTCTTCATTTAGTACTATACCTAATATAGTAAATGAGGAACTAGATGAGCTAGCCATAGAGTTAGATCTAAATAATCTACTCATTTTTAAATCTAAATTTTCAATTATATAAATTTATGTTTAAGTTTGACTCCATTGTACATACCCCCTAATATATGGGTAAGGAAATAGGTTGAGGAAGATACGGTTGTCTCTTATGACTCACCTATTTAACCATAAATACACCAAGTCCCCCTTTTGTTTTTCTTTCTCACATAAACGACCCATGATTTAGGTCACTTAATGATTTATACCCAAATGTCCTGACACTTTAATTAATTTCGATCCGTACTCTCTATCTCATTGAATTACAACACTAAAGTTCTCTAGTTAGGAACATATCTAACAATTTAAGGTTTAATTTTCACAATTCCAACTTCACACAAATATTAATAAATTACACTTTGAGCCACCATATTTATAAAATGCATTGTTATGCATGCTTAGGTCTCACAGTCCATGTGTTTTCCTATATACATTCCCTGTTGATTTGTTTTGTTTATGTTTGTGATTTTAGCACCTTTTCGATGACTACAAAAGTTATTTTGTATTCGATTTAGTTGATATTCAATAAAGTGCTCATTAAATTTTGTCACATCTCCTATTGTCCTTACTTTCACTATAGCCCTTATTTTGTTGAGTGAATTGTTTGAGTCCTTGAACTTAAAGGCATCAAAAAATACTCAGAAGTAGTCTTATGCATTATTTCAATCACTTCAATAGGTACGATAAGGACCTCACGCTGGTCTAAATAGATAAAGTGGTAGTGTTTGGAGCTCACAAGTCTAACCAGACTTTGACGTGCTCACAATTAGCAAAATATGCCCAACATATTTTTAAAACTCCCGGTGGGACCACTCTAAAGAATGCTAGCAAATGAGTGATGTAAGTTGATTTCCTCAAACGTGTCACCTAGGCAAGAGATAATGGAAGGAGTCGGGCCTGGTAGCCTTAACCAACAAAGAAGAATTAGCTCCACTTAGGGGGTAAAGAAATTAAGAATTCGATTTGCAATCAAAGGCCTTGTTAAGTGCTTGTTCATAGGAGGTCTCCCAAAAGATTTTAAGTTTTATCAATGGCCTAGACAACCTAATTTTGGGGCAATTCAACCGCACCAAAAACATATTGGAACGACTATCTGTGATACTAAACAAGTAGGGGTTGCTAGGGAACAACAATCATTACTAGAAGTTGCACCAGTTGAGGCTTCGCTGCCTGTACCACTACTATATATGTCATCTTCGAGGGTTCAACAAGCAAGAAATGGTCTACGGAGGAAGAACAATCCCCTCTTTCAAGAGGACCTACATCTCATTCCCAAAATAGGGGCAAAAAAGGCAGCCACCATTTGGGGTTTTTATTGCTTACTAGGTGGTTATGAACATAGATTAGTTGGATAAGATTATCCAAGAGTATGTTGAAACTAGAATGAGGCAAGTCATAAGGCCAACTTATCAAAAGTTGTATCCAAACAGGGTGGATACAGACCACGAGTATCTAGGAGGATACAAGGTACCAATTTTTGCCACTTTTTAGGAGAAGACGATTAGCCGACCGTGGACCACATTGGATACTTCACCTTGCAGTGTGGAGAGGCGAATGCTGATAAATTTTTAAAATTGAGGTTGTTTGCCAACTCTTTAACAGGAACCACATTTCTCTAGTATATTGATCTACTACCCAATTTATTGCTAAGCTGGCAGAAGTTAAAAGATAAGTTTACGCTCAGTTCTATATAATCGAGCTGGAAGTATCCATGGATAATTTGGCCAAATTATGTTAAATGACTACTGAATCAACAGAACAATACATAACCAATTCAAGAAAGCTAAGAATAGACATTGATTAGCCTTCACAAAATGGAGTACGTGTGAATCGTGAGTTGAGAAATAAGTTTGAAGACATGAAATTTGATGATCTATTCAAGCAGGCAACTCGAGTAACTTGCTACGAACACATACTTATAGAGGAATAGGATCGCAAGAATTCTTCAAATGAACCTACTACAGATATCCAAACACTAAGGTGCTTATGGTAAAGCCAGCTCAAAGCATAGAATTAGTATGACCAAGATTGTAGCCAGATAGTCATATATGTGCAAGGCGCTCTCATGGATTCCAGAAGAGAAAATGCAGGCACAAGCTTTTGTAGTGACGAAAAAAGGAACCAGTGGCACAAGCCAGAAATGTGAATTTGATATTTTCAAGGCCGATCAAATCTTTAACCAACTCTATGTTGATGGCAATAAAGTTTTCATATAGTCACAAAGTCCCTTCAACCAGTGAGCTAAAAGGGAAGGTATACTATAATTGACATAACTTATGGAGCCACTCAACTAACAACTATGTTTGTTTCTTAACACCAATCAAAAATGCCTAAACAAAGGGCACTTGATTTTGGCAATAGATCAAAACAAGAAACAGGGTAGACAAGGACCGTTTCCATCAAAATACTATATTAAGAAACTAAATTGGAAAGGAAGAAATTGAATTGATTGTATTACAGTACATGTGTTGTATATATACATAAGTGTCCCATAATGAGTGGGATTGAGAGGAGGAGTTAACGAGATATAAATCCCATGATGTGTGGGATGTAATACAGCAAGATAAATGCAATAAATCAAGACAAATTTAATACAACAAGATTTAAGGAGGAAATCATGTGAGAATCAATCTAGTATAATGTTAATACTCCCCCTCAAGTTGGAGCGTGAGGATTAAGAACGCCCAACTTGGACTTAAGTGCCATAAACTGATCTCAGCCCAATGATTTGGTGAAGATGTCTCCAATTTGATTGGAGCTGGATACATATGATGTATGTAACAAACCACTTTGAACTTTATCTCGTACAATATGACAATCAATCTCTATATGTTTGGTGCGCCCATGAAAGACTGGGTTGGCTGCAATCTGTAGAGCCGCTTGATTATCGCAAAAAAGAGGTATAGGTTCAGACTGATGTATACCAAAATCACGCAATAAGGATGTGAGCCATGTGAGTTCACAGGTGGCCATTGCCATGGCTCGATATTCTACTTTAGTTGAGGAGCGTGAAACCGCATGTTATTTTTTTGTTTTCCATGATATAGGACTAGAACCAAGAAATATGCAATAGCCTGTGGTAGATCTTTGAGTCATAGGGCAACTTGCCCAATCTAAATCACAATAAGCTTGCAATTGGATAGAGGAATTAGTGGACAAAATAATTCCTTGCCCTGGTGTCCCCTTTAAATAATGTAATAGACGATGGGCAGCATCCATATGTGGTTTACGAGGTTGATGCATAAATTGACTCAAAATATTAACAACATAAACAATATCAGGTCGGGTAACAGTCAAATATATCAAACAACCAACCAATCGACGATAAAGATAAGGATCAAACAAGAGTTCACCATCTGTGTCATTCAACTTGAGATGTTGTTCCATAGGAACAGGTGAAGGTCATGCGCCTGATGTGCCAGTATCATGAAGAATGTCTATAGTGTATTTTCATTGTCTTAAAAAATAAGCCTTGATGAGAACGTGAGACCTCGATACCAAGAAAATATTTCAATGCACCAAGATCTTTTATGTGAAATCGTTGATGAAGAAAATGTTTCAAGGTGGAAATCTCCATGGAATTATTACTTGTGATAACAATATTATCGACATAAACCAAGACAAATATGGATGAACCAGGTTTATGTCAAACAAACAGAGAAAAGTCAGCTTTGGATTGGGTAAACCTAACATCAATAAGTGTATTAGAAAATTTGGCAAACCAATTGCGAGAGGCTTGTTTGAGTCCGTATAAAGATTTGTTTAAACGACAAAAAAGTTTCTCCCCCTTAATAGGATAACCGGGTGGAAGAGTCATATACACTTCTTCTTTCAAGTCTCCATGTAGAAAAGCATTGTGTATATCCAGTTGATGTAATTGCCAATTTCTTGTGGCAGCAATAGAAAGAAGAACACGGAGTGTGACAAGTTTGGCAACCAGTGCAAAAGTCTCATGAAAATCAATTCCTTCAGTTTGGGTGTAACCCTTTGCCACAAGTCAGGCTTTATAACGCTCTATAGTCCCATCCAAGTGACGCTTTATTTTATAAATCCACTTGCAACCAATAGGATGTTTTCCCACAGGACAGGGAACCAAGGTCCAAGTATTGTTTGTCTCCAAGGCTTGAATTTCTGTTTCCATGGCAGCACGCCATTCGGATGATTGGATAGCTTGTCCAAATGTTTTAGGCTCATGCATAGAAGACAAAGATGATAAAAGGGCTCTGTGGGAATGAGAAAATTTATCATAAGATAAATATTTAGTAAGAGGAAAAGGTGTCCCTGATGACCTTGCAGTTGGTGAAGAAGATTGGACTTGAGTATTAGAACAAATATAATCTTTGAGATGTGCTGGTTGTCGAGTATCCTGCTAGGAATGACGTAGAGGAGGTGATCCAGGTGAAGGATTGGGCAGATTTGAATGATTGCCTAGATTTAAGATAAGAGGTAACTCCGTTGTAGATGGTTGAGAAAGAGTGGGGGTTTGGTCACCAAAGTCTGGTATGGGCAAAGGAAGGACTGGCATTGTGGAAGTAGATGGAGATGAGTTTTGAAAAGGGAATGTTTTCTCGAAAAAGGTAGCATCATGACTAGTAAATATTTTTTTTGAATCAAGATCATAAACTTTGTAAGCCTTTTGAGCATGTGGGTAGCCAAGGAAAATGCCAGGACGAGCACGCTTGTCAAATTTGTGATGAATATTGGAGTTGTGAGCATAACATAAACAACAAAATACACATAAATGGTGTCTTTTGTGGAAAAGTGACTCATAAGGAGTTTTTCTATGTAAAACTTTGGTGGGTAATCGATTAATTAAATGTGCAGTGGCGAGTACATAATCACCCCAAAATTCTAATGGCAAGTTTGCTTGAAAACGAAGAGCACGAGTGATATTAAGAAAGTGTCTATGCTTTCGTTCAACCACCCCATTTTGTTGGGGTGTACCAACACAACTAATTTGGTGAATGACCCCACTAGCTTTCAAGAATTCTTGAAATTCAGCTTTAAAAAATTCTTTACCATTATAGCTACGCATTTGTTTGACAGAACAATTAAATTGTTTATGAACCATAGCAAAAAAATCAAGTAAATTGGTGTATAATTCAGATTTAAATTTCATCAAATATACCCAAGTACTTCGAGAGTAATCATCGACAATGGTTAAGAAATATGTTGCACCACAAATTGCAGGAATATGGTAAGGACCCCAAACATCACAATGTATAAGATCAAAACATGAACTTGTAGAAATCATGCTTAACGAAAATGGTAATCGGCAATGTTTTGCCAGAGGACAAACAGTACAAGGACATTTATTTGTAATGGAAATGCGAGAATCCAAATATGATAATTGCGATAAGATAGACGGAGAAGGGTGACCCAATCTCCAATGCCGAACATCAAAGGCATTATTATGAGTAACCATTGAAACAATAGATCCCATGGCAAATTGCAAATAGTAGAGACCACCAACTTGTTGACCCAGACCAATCTTCCTCCCCGTATGCAGGTCCTGAAAAACACAATGTGTGGGAAAAAAAGTTACACAACAATTGAGAGATTTGGTGAGTTTGCTAATGGATAACAAATTGAAATGAAAAGAAGGGACAAGAAGAACATCTTCTAACTTGGTATTTGGAGTTGGACAAGTAGAACCAACATGAGTGGCATAAGCACTTTGATCATTAGGTAATTT